>PVIJ01012078.1:0-51490 GCA_004024925.1 Scalopus aquaticus | reverse complement strand
TCCCCCTCTCGCTCTCCCTCTCCCTGTCATCTCTGCCTCCCACCTCAGTGGAGTCCTATGCCTTTCCTCTAACTTCATTTAAACATTTTTTTTTTACTTTGATGTAAACTATACATTCAAATTGTCAAAAATACAAAAGGTACAGAAGCCACCATTCTACCCCTGTTCCCCACACTCCTAGTTTTTCTTTCTGTGGACACCAATTTTTGCAGTGTGTATACCTCCAGAGAATTGTGTACATGGAAAAGCAAATGTACATATGTGTTATCTCCCAGCTCCTTTTACATACATGGTAGAACTTTGCTTTTTTAAAAAATCCATATCAGTATATAGGGAGCATTTGATTATTTTTATAATGTTATAAAATAAAATAAATTATAATATAATATATAATACTATTACTGCATTGTATAAACATAACCTTAATTTATTAAACCAATCTACTGTTGATGGGTGGTTAGGTTATTTTCAGTATTTTGTTATTATAAATTTTACTACAATGAATACATTTTTATCTAAATCATTTGCATATGTGTTGACATATTTGTAAGGTAAGTTCCCAGAGATATTATGGGTAGGTCCAAAGGTATGCCATTTTCAATTTTGATAGATATTGTTGGATTATTCACCAGTTTATGGTACTTCCATCAGTGTAGAAGAATGCCAGTATCTTCCCGCTCACCAGCATGGCATGCTGTATTCACAATCTTATAAATGGGGAAAGTTTTTATCTCTGCCTATCTTATAAAAGGGAAAGGTTTCTCATTGCATTTACAATATGCATTTCCACAGAGACTACTGATGGCTTTGGTGAAGACATTCTCTAATTTTAACTCCACTATAACCATACACATATCTGATTCTATTCTTGTCCTTTTCAACTCCCACCTGTGGTATGGAAAAATATGTACCCCCTCAGTCCCTTAAAGACTGGTTCCACTACAATAAGGGACTGATCACAAAAATCCACAAAGAGCTCTCACGACTCAGCAAAAGCTTAAGATTAAAAGTAAATAATCCAGTCAAAACATGGGCAGTAGAACTAAAAAGACAGTTCTCCAAAGAGGAAATGCAAATGGCCAACAGATACATGAAAAAATGTTCAACATCACTTATAATCAGGGAAATGCAAATCAAAACAACAATGAGATACCACATTAGACCAGTGAGAATGGCACACATTAAAAAAGCAGGCAACAACAAATGTTGGTGAGGATATGGGAAAAAAGGAATTCTCCTACACTGCTAGTGGGAATGCAAACTGGTCCAACCACTATGGAAAGTGTATGGCAGTTCCTCAAACTCCTAAAATGGAGCTTCCATGTGACCCAGCAATACCACTTCTGGGAATCTACCCAAAAGACACAAAACCATTAATCCAGAAGGACACATGCACCACTATGTTTATTGCAGCATTGTTTACAATAGCTAAATATGGAAACAACCCAGATGCCCAAAAATAGGTGACTGGATCAAGAAGATGTGGTACATATATACAATGGAATACTATTCAGCAATCAAAAAAGATAAACACAGGCAATTTGCAGCAACATGGATGGAGCTAGAAGGGATCATGCTCAGTGAAATAAGCCAGAAGGAAAGAGAAAAATATTGAATGGTTTCACTTACAGGAGGAATATAGGGGAACCAAACAAGAGATCAGGAGGAGAAAATAACAACAACAAAACCAAAACCAAAACTAGCAGGCAACCAGAAATGAGACAGTCAGCGAGGGAGGAGGAGGACGAGGGTTCAAAACGGGGGAGAAAAGAGCACAAGGGACTACGGTAACGGTTCACAGGTGAATTGGTGGTGGGTAACCCATGGGGCATACACAATAATGTAAAATCTATCTATATCTATATCTGTATCTGTATCTGTATCTGTATCTGTATCTGTATCTGTATCTGTATCTGTAAATAAACAGGTGTGTGGTTATGAAACAATCTAGCCAAACATATATAAGTGACATTTTGCCTGGCAGTTGTGGGAAGGATCTTTTAAGGAAGCTGAGTTAGGGCACCCTTTTGGCCTACCCTTCATATTTTCTTTCTATTGGCTGGAATATAAATGTGATAGCTGGATCTCCACTGACCTTCTTGAATCATGATGGGACCTGTCAGATGGGCATCACAAGCTAAATGACAGTGTGAAAGATACAAGGAATCCTGCTTCTGAAGGCAATGGGCTATGATACTAACCCTAGGCTGCCTAGCTCTGAATTTCTTTGATGTGTGAGAGAAATAAGCTTCTGTTTTCTGAATGCCACTATTATTTTGCATTGTGGTTATATGCAGCTGAAGTTAATGTTAACTGATACATATAGTCCTTGAGGCCCTCTGTGATGATCTGGCTTCAGCTTTCCTCTTCACCTTGTCTTGCATGCCTGTCCCCTTAGGTCACTGTTTACTCTTCTTCCACTGGTCTACTGTCAATTTATTGAACTCTTTCCCACCTTGGAGCCTTCTCTCTTGAAATGCTCTTCCTCCTTTGCCCGGCTAACTCCTATCATTTTTCAGGTCTGAGCTTAAATGTCATTGACGTGGAGAGGTCTTTTCTGATCTCTAAATTATGTTGCCCATTTCTCTCACAGCACTCTGTTTTTTCCTTCACAATACTGATGACAATTTTAAATAACATAATTATTTATGGCATTTTTTTTTAAGTCTGACTTCTTACCAGTGGCAAAAAATATGTCTGTTTGCTTAGGACTTACACCCAATTACCTAATTCCAAACCAAACATGTGTTCGGATAGTAATCAAATGTATGGCAGAAAATACAGATGGTTCAGGTACAGATGGTGTGGTTCAGAGAGTGGAATCAGGAATCTATGTCTGGGTTTGACTTCCACCTCTTATTAACTGTGTGACTTAACCAACTTACTGAACCTCTTTCAGTCTCATTTTACTGATCTTTAAATGAGGCAAATAGTAGCACATTCCTGAGGGGATTGTGGTGAAGATGACGTGATCAAGTGAAACTAAAAAATTCAACATGGTGCCCTCCACAGAGAACCTGCTCAGTATCCACCAGCTATTATTAATGAAGAAGTTAAGAAATCAATGAAAACTTCCAAGGTCATTTTTGGTAGCACATTACCTGACCCAGGAAGAACACTGGTGTTTTTATGACTAAGATCATAGTGCCTCATTCTCAGGAGGATGGGAATATTGTATGTCACAGACATTTTGAATGTCCACCTTGACCCTTTTGTAGGGACAATGCAAAACGGGTCTGCTTCAACACAGCCCTCGTTTGGGGTTGACAGTTTTCTGGTTTCTCTAGCACTTTAACTCACTCTTCTCATCCCTACCACAAGGTCTTGAAACTGTTGCTCTGTAAGCCCATGTTTTATTTGTCCCTCTGATGCCAGATTTCCATGCAGGGCCATGTTTTATGTTCCTACCCTTTCCTGACTCCTCCCCTGACTAACAAGCAAAAAATCCTTTTAGATGTGAGATTTTTTAGTCTTTATTATCAAAGGAGGGCGAGAACCAAAACACCGGGAAGTGAAGAATGTGGGAAGGGAGGGGGCGGATGGCTTCCTGTGTGTGAACCACTCCTTACCCAATTACTTCAAACCCTTGCAAGACTTGGAGAAAACACCTCAGAGTTTGTTTTGGTTCTATTAGGGAAACTCCAAAGCCACAGTTTTGGAAAGGCTTCAAACATTCCCCAGATGAGCTGTCTTTCCATTTATAAGATACTCCAAAGTCCTCTATTTAGTAAGAGTAGAGCAGGGCACGCGCACGCGCGTGCACACACACACACACACACACACACACACACACACACAACCACCCACACACTCTGTATTCACTGTAATCCTGTCTTGAACATTCAAGAGAATACTTGAATAATACTTACCTACCTCACTGGGGTGTTGTTAATGATTAATTAGTTAATGTTTGTAAAGCACTTTGCAGATGTAAAGTGCTTGTATAAGTGCTAAGTATTATTATTATTATTAAGCAGAAGTTCAATGGTTTGACTGAATATATATATATATATATATATATTTGCAATCACCATTTAATTGTAAATAAAACAAGTTTATTTGCAAAGAGATTTTCCTTTTAGGGTCACCTCCTGGTTATTATCATTTAACTACTACTCTTTTATTTTCAGTTGGGTAACAAATAGGTCTGCCTCCTTCTGTAATCTTCTATCTTTGAAGATAATTTCAAGGATATCCCAGGAAAATAAATCCCCAAGAACATTGCTCATTTCCTTAGGAGAAAGTCTGGGTATGTGTTTCTTTAGCAAGGACTCTGTACCCACTCCAGCATCCAACACTGCCTCTGTAGAGTTCCCACCTAATTTAGTTCTAAATTGAAAAAAAAAAAAAAACAAAAACAGTTGCATACAGAAAAGTGTCCTATCAAATAGGTCAGTAGAATAAGTGTTCTAGATTTGATGACAAAAATAGGATTGGAAGTATTTCGCCTTTTACTTCTTTGCTCTTCTGTCTTCAGTCTTTGTTCTTTGGCAGAATGTGAAGAAGTGGGGAGGTAGGAGGCTGAGGAAGAAGCAAGTGGCATCTGTGGTGTAGCAGTGCACAAACTGTCCAGTGCCAAGAGCAGCCTTAATGAAGTAGTAAACTGTCTAAGTCCATAGCAACCTGCAAGTAAAGTTCTTTCTTCTAGTGCCTTAGGCAATTCCATGGGAGTCACGCTGGATCTTTAATGAACTTACTAGACTATAAATCAACAAGGGATATGACACTGGGGAAAGGGTTGAAACAGAAGAAAATCAGACAATGAAGGCTGTTGCTGCTCCCTTACTGAAAAAGCACACTGTGTTTGTGATGGGCCATATTCTTTGGCATATTTGTGCGAGTGTTATTTTCAAGCTAGGGTTGGATGGTGACTATTTTTAGTAGGGGCTTAAATTGTCCAGTGTTGGATAACTACCATGCAAGGGTTACATCCTTAATGTGTAATTCTAGGGTAGGTGGGAACAATCAAGCTGAATTACTGACACTGTAAGGAAATGAAAAGTCAAACTGCTGACCATGGGTATTTTATATTATTTAATTAAAAGTAGATAACAGTGTATGAGTGAGCCACAAATCAGATAAAAATGGCAACATTTTCTCATATTTAACACATATTTGACTTGTGGTTGTGTGACAATTTACCAGAACAGGTCTATGATGTCTCCAAATAGAAAATCAGGAGTGTAATTAAAAAATACTGCAGGGGAGAAGCAATATTAACTCCAACCCTGAGCAGAGCTAATCACAGCCACAGTCCTCTATCACTGTTGTTCCTGTTTAATGAATCTCCTCTATTTCTCTCTTTATCTTGAAATAAAAAGGGAAAATCATCAGAAATTTTATTTTGTATATGCCATGTGCCTTTTATAAAAATAAAGAAAATGAATGGATTACAAATGCTAGATGTCAAGATTGCCTGTTTAGTTATTCATCTTAATGGAGTTTCATTAAATGACCAACAGTCATCAGTCATTCAAAGTTTTCCCTCAGGGCCAAAGTGCTAATTCCTTGGCCTCTGGTCCTTAGATGAGCAGTCTCGGGGAACGGCCATGTACTCCTCCTCAGTCTCATCAGAGTGACTACCTCTCAGTCAGGTGGAGAATATGCTCAGTGAACCCCATATCACCAGCACCCCTTCAGGCATACTTGAAAGAACCAGAGGTCAGGCTTGAATGCTGAGGCAATCCTGCAGCCAAAGGTCCCAAGTCTTTGGCTCTTCCTGCCAGGTTCCACTTGATTTTCAGGCCAAATGAGGAAGATTTGGGGCATTTTCTACTTTCTGATCTTTAATTATTTGATGATTTGATCAACTCACCCACTTTATTTGGAAATGTTCACCAAAAATGTCTCACTGTATCTTGGTTCTTTTGTCAGAGGGTGAGGGCAAAGGATATAAGTGTGTTTTAAGATATATTATTGATACTTATTTGATATTTCGGTTCCTTTTCCTAGTTTGGATCTCTGTTTTCACATTAGGATCTGAGCCAATGTTGCCATTATTCACAGTTCCCTTAGCCCTCCAGCAGAGGAAGTTCCCTACTTTTTACTTAAAAATTTGCATTTCTTACCCTTTGTTCCCCCAAATCAAGAGACTTGTTTTCATGAATTTTTACTTAAGAGTTCTCCTCAGAATCAAGACAAAAAGCTTGGTATTTTATCGATAGACAAGAACCTTAATTTGTAGGAGAGGTATGGAGAATGATGATTCTTTGTAAAAGCTAACTCATGTTTCTGTGTCCCGAGCAAGTCTGAACAGAGAGCTGCCCATGAAGGGTGCCGGTCAGGGAAGGCGGGCCCACGGCCCAGGCAGTGAGCAGACTGATTGGTTGAGTTTGCATGCCAGGCCAGGGAGGGCTAAGGAGGATTTGGGAAATGGTGTTGTCAAGTCCAAGGATCCACGTGAGAATCAAGGTCATGGTGGAACTGGGTAGGAGAGAGACATGGTTCAAGAGAGGAGTTTGGGACTCAGATAATTTGGTGAGTGTGTATTCACCCAAAATACTGCCAGTGGACATTATAAGATTGGTCATGGTGGCTTAAAGGATTTTCACAAGAGGGTTGAGGAAATGGGAGATTCAGATTACATCAAATGAGTAAGGCTATGGTGTATTCTGTTCCCTCCAGTACACAATAAATAAAAACTTAGTCCAAATATAAAGAACAGACCAGAATGACTTCACTTCATAGATTGTTTTAGACATGCATAGTCTAACATGTTAGCATCATTAATACTGGTTAGCATCTCATAATTGATGGCATCTCAGATTTTATAAAATATGGTCTAGGGCCTCCCCGGTGGCGCAGCGGTTAAGCGCTGCGCTGTGGAGCTGTCGGCAGCGGCGACGCGAGTTCGACGCCCAGCGGGGGAGAATCCCACATGGCGCGGCAGACCTCTCCTGCCTTGCCCGCTGCTCCCCTCAGCAGTGTATTTCTGATCTGCCTGTTCTGCTCCCCGCTCCGTCTCTGGTGAACCCTCTCGCCGCCCCACGCCTCTGGCCTGTACCCCAGCTTGTATGTATAAATAAAAAATGAATCTTTAAAAAAAAAAATAAAATAAAATATGGTCTAGCATAAAAAGCATGAAGACTCTAAAAAGAGATGAATCTCTTGCTACAAACAATTGTCAGTAAATTCGAGGGACAGAGACTTATCTTCTGTTGCTTATTAAATGGGGATATTGTGAATATACCCTCTGCCTATCACTTTCTTTCTCAAATGAAACTTTTGGAATGTCTCACTCAGATGGTAGATTTGTGCTTCCTCTTTTCTAAAGTAGTTACACATGCCTCCTCTTTTTTTTGATTTTTGACTACATTATCTTAAAGAAAGTGGGGATGATAAGAGATCAGGTTAGATGTTAGCCTATCAGAGAGGCCTTCCCGGATCATCCAACAAATAATCATCTCCCCTTCACTTTCTATCATATCACCCTATTTTATTTTCATCATAGCACTTATATTTTTCTTATAGTTTCTAATTAATTCATCGATTAACTTTGTTCCTAATCCATCTTCTCTATTAGAATGTAAGCTCAGTAAGTATCAGGACTTTATTCACTAATGTGTCCTCTGTGATTGGAATAGTACCTGGCACACTGGTGACTCTGAATATGTGTGGAATGAGTAAATGAACAGATGACCTTGAAAAGAGTTGAACCCTTCTCTGGAGAGTTAGGGCTCTTCTGAGTAAAGTAATGAGTATTATATCTTAATCAGGTATTTTAGGGTGTTTTGTGGGTTCTTGTACATTTCTCATTTTAAAAACTTTGAGAATCATGATGCTGGGTCATTAAGACAGCAACTCCTAAAATATAGCTTGAGATTTTCCAGAATCTTAAATTAAAGCCTCCCCATCTCCCTGTCTGGGCTTATGCCTGCTGATCCAGCTTCAAATCAGCCAGCAGGTATTATTCACTCTAAAATTAAAAAGCCAGAAAACAACCTCTCTTCTTGCAAACAGACATTCATGAAAGTTTTGGCCTTTTTTATGTTGGCTGTGGTCTTAGTGATCCATATTTATATGGTTATAAAATATCTCTTACCTTTTAAAAATAGATTTATCATTACTTTTTCACTAGCAGTTATCATTACGAAGGTTATCACTTCAGTACATTTAAACCAACTGAAGATATATCAAAAGAAATTAACCTACCTCCACATACAGAGAACTCTCTAAATAGCTTACTATTGCTTGAGATGGAGATCATGCCTAGGAGAAATTGTGAAAATGGACATGAGTCATGGAACTAACTTTCAGCTTGACCTACATTAATCCCGTGAATGAGCATCATTCTCAGAATGAAATTAACCTCTTTGATTTTAGCAGATTAACTCCCATTATGTCCATATTCCGTGTTAAAAGCAAAAATATAAACAATACCTGTTAACATTTTGAGTTTGTGTGATGGAGAGTCATTTAGGAACCATTAAAGGATGTCTCTTGCTAAATTTAAAAGCAATTGGAAAGGCAGGTATGCAGAAGGAGAATAGCCCTTACTTGATCATGTTAGGGTACCTTGATGCTGGCAGGGGTCCTTGGTATGCTGGGTGAAAATAACTAGGCAGTCATCATCCATCGTCATCATTGTTAGTTTCACGGTTCAAGGATGAGGCTTGCTGTTCACATATGGATAAGTAGTAAGGGTTTACCATTCCTTCATTCTGAACCTCTTGTCCTTTCTTATTCCACACGATGAAGGAGCTTGCCTAACCTATAATATCTTAGGGTTCATTGCTCACCAGCCGTTCACTGAACATCTACTAAGGGGCAGACGCTGGACTAGATTTGGGAATAGTAAAGGGAGATCCTGATCTTTCCTTTCAAACTGCTCAGGCATTTCTCTGGTTTTCCTTACAGTAATGGCAGTGTGTAAGTGACAAGTTTGTCTGAGTCACAAATGAAAAGACAGTTATCATATACTTCAGACATGTCTTATTTTCAGGCTATAGCAAAGCAAGGTGTAGACCCAATTACCAAATGATTCGCTGAAATTTCCCTTTTGATGTAAATATTTTCATCGTGAATGGACCTGGCCACTGGGGTTGGGTCATTCCTTGGGTACTTTTTGATTTGTTTAGATCTACAATTTTACAGTGTATGTGTCATTGTCTCTCATTTTACCTATGAGGAACCTGAGGTTTAAAGAGATTGTATTGGATTCCTGTGGTTACTGTAACCAATTATCACAAACTGGGTGGCTTAAAACAACAGAAACCTATTCTCTCATAGTTGTAGGGATGAAAAATCCAAAATCAGTGTGGTGTTGGGGCTGTTATCCCTCTGGAGGCTCGAGGGGAGAATCTACCCTTTTCCTCTGCCTGCTTCTGAGGCTGTTGAAATTCCTTTACCTGCAGCTGCATCCTTCCAAACATTCCCTTTGAGGTCACATTGTCCTTTTTCTGAGCATGTGTCTTCTCCTTTGTATGTCTATCTTATCTAAATAAATGTGATTGCACTTAGGGCTCCACTGGACACCTAGGGTTTTTAACCCTAGATCATTAACTGATTCATCTCTGTGAAGACCCTTTTTACAAATAAGGTGACATACACAGGGATATCTTCTGGAGCAATTTTCCAGCTTGTCACAGAGGTTAAACCTTTGCACAGAGTTATCCAACTGGCAGGAATAGAGTTTGAAGGTATCCAGATCTGACTGTAGAGTTCTCTCTCTTACACTTCCACACCGACTTTCTGGAATACATGTAGTCATTCAAATGATGAGTTTCCTATGCAATTAGAAATCTAGTATGAAGAGCTAGAATGTAGGGTTTGCTGACAGAAGTGTTTTATTACTGTCTTCCTTCTGATTCATTCAACAAGATCAACCAGTAGTTACAGAGTGCCTGGAATGTCCCCGTCTCTGTGCTGGCATGGCTCAGTGTTGAGCAAAAACAATGACCACACCTATCCTTCCAAGCTTGAGTAACATAAATGAAGTGTAATCACACACTGAGAAGGAAAGGGGAGATATAGAATCAGCCAAGCCGACCCAGACTGAATGTGAAGAGTTTTTCCCAAGGAGCTGATATTTGAGTAAAGATTTGAAAACTGAGTAGGCATTAGCTAGGTGAAGGAAGAAAGCTGCAGGGGAAAACTTTTCAGAGCGTGGAAATGGCATCTGCCAAGGTCCTGTGGCAGGAGAGAGCATCACTTTTTTAGGAACTGCACTAAGGCAGGAACTCTGAATGATGCGCTTTGATAATATGATCGTTTGTTTCCAGGTTTTTCAAATGCTATTGGGTATAGAAGAAGAGTTGTGAATTTATCTATTTTTAAAGTCTTTGATGAGAGGGAAGTTTATTTATCTCTGGATACTCTACCTCAGCATGGTGTCTGGTACAGAGTATATGCTCAAAGCTATGCTTGTTGATTGACAATGAATGGGTGATTGAACAGGTTAGTCTTGGCCTTACGTATGAAGAGTATTTGGCAAAGCAGGGGATAGACATATTCCTGTCACCTAGACCGTCACAGTGGAACCAGGAATACTCTGGCCATTTGTCACACTACATGATATAATGTGAGCCAAGCACTGGTCAGAGAGTCGGGAGTCAACACCTTTTTGTACACAGTTGTGAAAAATCTGGAAGACTGTTGACCTAATGGAAAAACGCTGATATAATAAAACCCCAAACAGCTTCCTGAACCCTCTATACAACTTTGCCCCTGGGGCCCAGTGCTGCATGCATCCTGAGGCTTGAACAGAAGTGCCTGTGCTTTCTTCATCTCCTCTGAGGGGAAAGAGAATGGGAGATTTTCTGCAAGCCTCTGTTATCTGTTGCTCCAATTTTAGGGCATGATACCAGAAAAAAAACTAGCTTTAGGTCTTAAAAAACAGGCCATGAGGTAGGTTTTTCCCTTCTCTACTCTGAGAATTTAGCCTTCTTTGCTCACCACATGTCAACTGGGCTGCCTTCTGTTAGAAAGAATGACAATTACGTGAGATACATAATTCTTATAAACACTCATTTGGCTTCTTTCTTTGTCAGGGAACACATTTCCTTTTGATAGGAAACTCACACAAAAGGACAAGGTCTAAGAAACTGCTTCAGAACTCAGGTATGGAAGTTCTCTTTGGGATGGAACCTGACAGATTGTTTTAACCACACAAATGCCACCGATGTGAATAGTCTGGCCATGGAAGTCTCACAGGCGAGAAGGTAAAGGCCCTCAGAGGCTTGTGTCTGTAACTTCCGTCCTTCTAGACAGATGACACATTATCTCTGGGGAACTGTGTCTGGACAATGCCAACAACATACATGGGTGAAAACTCACTGATGAGTATGATTAAAAAATTCACTCATAAAATAGAAACTGTAGGCCTACTCACTAGCCTTGTATTTCTGTAGCTCTCTTTCTTCCATTCCCTCCTTCCTGTTTCCCTCCTCTCTTCTCTTGCTCTTTCTTTAATCTTGAGGTGGTTTGAAGTACTGAAGATGGACAGTGAATCCAGAGTGCTCTACGGAGGATCAGGCACTAGGTAGCTCTGCAGTCTGTCTGAGTCATGGCCTAGAACCTCTTTGGGCCTCAGTTTTCTCATCTGTAAAGTGTATCATCGGACTCCGAGTGCCCTGTGAAATCCCCGTGTCATCTAATCTTTCTTGCCTCTTTTTTCTTCCAACTGTCCATTTTTCTTCCCCCTTCCCATAAAGCTGTCATCATCTCTTTCCAATTATACTCTTCATTTACATCCCTCTTCTTCCATCTCTCCTCTTTCTTCCTTGTTCTTGTGGGGAATGGAGGATCACAAGTCAGATTTGATTTTTACTCTTGGAGAATTAAAGAGTGATTTCTAGAACTCCAGTTGCTGAGATAGCAGCCACAGTGACGTGAACAAGGACTCGCGGTACTTCGGCACGGACGGTCAGTGCCGCGGCCTCCCAGGCCGTGGGCCGCCGGGCACGCTAGTTTTTGAAACAAAAAGAAATCCAGATGAGAGGGAAGACATGGTGGCATCTCTTTCCCTTTGCCTATCTGTGTTCTTATGTACTTTTTTTTTTCATGTCAGGGGCACAATCCCCATGGCCCCTTCTCAGTGGGAGGCCAAGAGATTCCCTATCTATGCCCCATCTACGTTCCAGCTTCTCCCCCAGCAGCACACAATGTTGGATAAACTCACCGGAGACTCCTTTCCCTCTTTCATCTGCATTCCCAGATTATACCTTCTTTCTAGTTTGTTTTTCAAAGACAAGACCACCTTAGAACATGGCTTCTTCCAAAGAATATTTGGCAGCTTTCTTCCAAGCCTGAGGGGAGACTGAGAAGTGGTTTCTTCTTTTTCCTAATACAGGTATTAAGCTGACTTAATATTCACTTACTCTGAAAAATCCCACTTCACAGAAACATTTTTTAACATGAGCCAAAGCATTTCTCCCTAATTCAGCACAATTGCGCCTGGTTTATATCCATTGATGTTAAATGATTTCCCGTTTAATATCAATTGGAAATGGCTGATTTCCTACCCCAAACAGTACTTAATGTCAATTATGGCAGGCAGGGCAGAGCTGTTTTTCAATTAACTACACCACTCCATTTTGTTTGCTGGCGTGTGGTGCGACTACACACACAGAACCACCTCAAGGAACTGTGACAGAGGACTCACTGGTTTCACTCCCTGTTCCTGACCATTGGTTTGGGATGTGGTAATGCGTGTGTGTGTGTGGCGGGGGGGAGCGAGCGAGTGCGAGAGAGCAAGTGAGAGCAAGAGCGCACTTCCTTTCCCCCCAGGGACCAAGCATGGTTTATAATGAGGACCTACTCTTCCATCAGCGAAACCTCTAATGTGGTGACGAACAGAACTTGCTGGGGAGAGTACCACACTTAACCATAAGCAGTCTTACTAGAATGGAGTTCACAGAGATGTGGAAGGGGGTGTGGATTCATTGAGAGGGTGTGACAATGATGTTGATTCTTTTGTTATTCTTGGTGAGTTTAAGACTGTGAGTGAAATTTAACATACTGAACACCTACATACTGTGGGTCAGCAAAGTTATGCTATTTTTAATCCTCTCAGTCACGTCATGAGAGACATTATGTGCCTGTTTAATGGATGTCTGTATCTGAGACTTGCCTAATGCTGTTGAGCTATATAGCAGTTGAAGCTAGAGTTTCAAATCCAGGATTGTGTAATTCTCTCTCATGAACCAGTCTTCCTTCCTAGAGAAACGGATGGTTGAGAATATCCTTGGTGATTTTACACAGTTTCTTGGGGCATTAGAGGATAGTACCGGACAGGGATGGAATTCAGTAGTTTCTTCTTGGTCTAGGATGGTCTCATCTCCTGTCAATGCAGTCCTGCCATGCTGCTGTGTGTTTCTTTACCTCTCTGTGTGGAAACCTTTCCTTAAACTTCTGCTAACTCCACACCCCCTAAGGATTAGCTTGAGCTGTCTCTGAAACCTTTTTTGACTGCTCTGCCCACCTTGACATTTTCCTCTGGACTCTTTCAGCACTCCTGCTTAAGATCTCTGGCTAATATTATCCACATATGGCTGCATAAAACTTTCTTGAGAGCAGAAACCACTCAGGAAAGAACTTCAGGTGAGGGGGCTAATAGGTCTGAGCTGGAATCCAGTGTTATCGCTTCCCACCTCATTCTTTCTTCATTTGACAAAGATTTATTAAGTGCCTATTATATGCCAGGCATTATGCTGGGAGCTATTGATGCCTCCACATACCAGTAGAGGAAACAGACAATAAAGGGATGGATTCAATGGAGTACAATAGGTACTCTGGGATTGCCCATGACACAGTCACTTTAATTCAGTGATGGGGGAGGGAGAGTATTCAGATACATTATTTTGGAGTGGGCATCTGAATTGAATTTTGAGGAAGTGGTTGAGCGACTGTAGATAGGAGTCACTGAGGGGTGGAAACCTGAGAGAAGTTTTAGGTCAGGAGTTAGCACCTACGTGGGTGTAGATAACATTGGAGACCCTGCAGGTTATTGAAACGCTTAGGCTCATTCTTTCATCTGCACCTTCATCCTTGGGAGGATGTAAGGATCAATAATAGCATACATTTACTGAGTGTTTAGCCTGAGACTTGCCTTATTGTAAGTTCTTTACCCATATATTTTTTAAAGTACTTTTTTAAAAGATTTATTTATTTTTGCATATAAGCTGGGGTACAGGACAGAGGTATGGGGCAGTGAGAGGGTTCACCAGAGACAGAGTGGGGAGCAAAACAGGCAGATCGACCGAAGTACACTGCTGAGGGGAGAAGCGGGCGAGGAAGTTCTTTACCCATATTAACTCATTGAATCCTCATACCATTTTATGAGTTAAGCATTATCATTATGCTCATTTTACAGATGATAAAACTGAGTCACAACTATTTGGCTTGCCCAAAGTTAGCAAGGTAGTAAGGGGCAGAGCTGGAAGGCAGCCCTCGCGCCTTAGCTCCTGAGGCTCATCTCCGTTGTGCTGTGTACAGGGGCGCAGTGCAGTGCCGGAAGTAGTCACTCCCTCCATAGTTATTGTCTTGAATTCTTTATTTTCATCCTCTTTTTTCAATTAAAATCCCTCAGCTTTAGAAAGATAAGTTCCTTTCTTGTTCAGAACTCCGTTTTTGTGGGTACAGGACTGAGCTGCCTACACAGTGCTCACCCCCTCCCCCGCACCCCCATCCACGTTGGAAGCTATTTCCATGCTGTGCAAATAAAGAACTTGGGAAACCAAACCAAATCAAACCTTGGTATAAATAAATGCTCGTGCTGATGAAGGTTGCCTTTGGGTTGGAAAAAAATGGAACTTCTGTTTCTAAGGTTTATCAGGCTTTAGAATGTGGGCGGCTTTGTATCTGCATGTTGCCAAGGAAGTGGACACGTGGCCTCTCTTTCTAAGATGGTTGGGGAATGAGCCTTCTCTGGGGAGGACTATTCTTGAACACTCAGATTCCAGGACAACTCCTACAGTTTTTGAGGTAGTTCATATGTCAAACTTGCTCATCCTGACCGATTTATTTGGTGGAAATGTCAGACATTAGTGCATAGGATATGCGTTGGTTGAAAAATACTATATGTTGTCCAAGTATTATGCAACCCATTAACCTGGAGATGTAAGCTTTTCTTTCTCCCTTTCCTGTGTCTTCTGTTAACTTACAGGAGATATTTTGTATGTCATGCATGTGTCTGTAATATTCACGTTTGTGTAAAAATAGGTGGGATTATTTATGAGGGCTACTTGATGAGAATTTGGATGTGAACTCGAAATTCTTATATGATAGGTATTTGTTTAGTCTTTAAAACTTAAGGTAATTAAAGTCATCCATAAATGCTAGTCATTATTATTGTGACTTTGCACTTAGGACCCATTTTAAATATTAAAAGGGAAGGAAAATAGAAGAATGGAAGGACTCCAGAAGCCCTTCATTTTGTGGAGCCAGCATACCATTATTTAAAAATGGTAACAGTGATAATTCTTAGGTAGTAATTTCTGACCTAAACAAACAGAGTTTTGTTATTTGACATCAGACAGTATTTATGGGCATTATCTCATTCATCCTTGTAGTATCTATCTCAGAATGTCATGAGAATAAATATTTTCAATTCAGACTGGCTGGAGGTCGATGCACAGAAGCCAGACCTTTGGGCTCCTTTCGACAATACATCTGACTCTCGCTGGCTGGCCTGGGGTTTGACTGAAGGCTTTTTTGTGTAAGACAGGACTTCCAGAATTGTGAAGAATGGACAAGGAAGAGGTTTATGAAGAAATGAGAAGTTTTTAAAGGCTTCTATTATATGTCCGGTATTTTGCTAGGCAGCTTTTAAACATTTTTAATTTCTCAGAGGAGACCCAGCTCTTCACACTTGACATATGTGCCCTTATGGCATCGTATTTATAGTAATAAGGGGTGATTATGCCAGAGAATCCCAGGACTTGCCAAATAGAAACAGGTATTTGGCATGATCTGGGCATCAGGTCTGCATTATTATATCTATCTCTCAGAAATGATAGAAAGATGATCTCAAGGTCCTGGGCAGAAACTCCTGACATTTGGTGCATGTCTCTCCTTGGTGCCTTTAATCTCTCACCTCCAGGGGTATCTAATCCAACTGCTAATTAGGGGAAGAATGGAGACACCAGATGAGAAGTGTGACTTTTTTTTTTTTCTTTCAAAGCGATTTAAACCTTTGGAGGGTGCACAAATGTAGTCCTATTATTCAAGTTAATTTACAGTCCCTCCCCCTTCCACCACAAGGAATTTATGAACCTGGAAGAGGTGGAAGTCCCTTAGCAAAGTAAACAAACTGTAACTCAGGGTTGCATACTTCCAAGGAGTTTCTATCAGCAGGTTTTATTTTCACACCAGAGGTGAAAAGATAATTTGGTGAGTACTTTGTCTCATTGGAAGCAGGAACAGAGGGACTGGCAAGTCAGCCATCTGCAGGTTAACACACAGCAGCTGTCCTTGTCCTGGTGACAACAACGATGGCAATTAGAGCTGGCATTTGTTGAGCCTTCTCCGCGTGTCAGGCACCATCCTGTGTGTTCCATCCTCATTTAACTCTGCAAAATGGACACTATTATAATCTCCATTTTACAGATGAGGAAACTTAGGCTTTTGGAAACTTTGGATGTTTTTCTTTCAGAAAAGTCTAAAAGTGACTATACATGTTTTTGCTACAGATGCAGCCTTCTCTTAAGTGCAGAGGATGCAGTCTGGGGGATGGGCTGGGGTAGAATGGCATAATGTTCTCTTTTTTAGAAAGGGGGAGATTCCTTGTCCTTCTTTCTTTGCATGCCCTGTCTTTCCCTTTGAAAGCAGACGTCTGTGTCGGGTCAGAGGCCCCTGTTCTAGTGCTCATGGTAGAAGGTGCTGGCCATGTGACCTTGGGCAAATCCCTCTCCTCCTTTGGTTTAAGTGTCCGTATTCAAAAGTGAGAAGGGCAACAGAGCTAGCTGATGTCCAGGACTCATGGCTCTCAATTTCAATGGCTCCAGGATACTGTGAGCCAGGCAATTGATCTTTGTCTCTCAACCCCTCCCTCTCCTACCCTTGCATGTGGGACAGTGATACTTCCCTGGGATGTGCAAGGCACCAAAAAGAAAAAAAGTTGGTTTCTTTCTTTTTTTTTATGTGCTGTATACCAGACGACCTTGATGTGATGGACTACGGGATCTGGTGACACTGCACACTCAGTACTATTCAACACTTTGCCTTGAAAGGGAGGAAGGAATGGATTTATTGACTTGTGACTTTGACTCGGGCCTGTGTATCAGGCCTGTTATTATGTGGAATGATTAAGCTGCAATGGCAGGGACAAGTTAAACTAGAACAACAAAAGACCTCCTTAACCTTTACCTGGACAGAAGGCCATTCATAATGACTTGCATGGTTTGGGAAACCTAGACTCTCCTGGAACACTCAATACTTTTGCAGCCCCGGCAAATGAGCAGGAAAGGAGAAGATGAATCGGTGAGAGAGATGAAATGTTATCCAATTCTGCATAGTCCTGTTTAGAATGCTGAGTTCAGGTCCATGTCAAAAAACAGCAATGGCTCAGAGATCGTCATCATTTTCTTTGGCTTGAGAGAAGGAATTTGAAACTAGATACAATGGTTGCTCGCTGAGAAAACTTCCAACTATTTGTTATCCACTAGAGCAAATTATGCCGTTTCTGAAAGATATTTTCCTTCCTGAAGGAACCATGTGCCTTCTATTAATGTGAAAGGAATTGGATACTTGGAAGTTACACACACACACACACACACACACACACACACACACACTATCAAACTCAAGGTCTCCTTGAAAAGCTCTGAGAACTACCATCTCAGGCTTTCTCTGAAAGATATTTTCTCCTCTAGCTCACGTTTCCTGACTCAGTCTGACGAGCCAGAATTGTTGATGGAAAGGTTATAGCCTCAACCATTTCAAAATCTTGGGTAGATTTTTTCAGACACTTCCCCAAAATAGTGTGAATTTTAATGGAACTGAGTATAAACAAGAATTAGAGAAACACCGAGTATTGCAGTTTGAAGAGACCTTACCATTCACCTATCCCAAGGATAAACAAAAGTTTATTGAAAGACCAGATAGCAAATATTTTAGGTCTGTCTAATATCTAGGTCTGTCATGCAGGGCTGTCTTTGTCACAAATCCTCAGCACTGTCGTTATAGGAGAAAGTAGCCATAGACAATATGTAAGTGAGGGAATGTGACAGTGTTCCTTAAAATTTACTAAGACGGGCCCCTCCTTAGTGGCACAGCAGGTTAAGCGCAGTGCTGTGGAGCTGTCGGCGACTGCTGGGTGCGAGTTCAATACCTGGCTGGAGAGATTCCCACATGGTGCAGCAGACCTCTCCTGCCTCACCCGCTGCGCCCCTCAACAGTGTATTTCGGTCGATCTGCCTGTTCTGCTTTCCCACTCAGTCTCTGGTGAACCCTCTCACTACCCCACACCTCTGGCCTGCACCCCAGCTTTTATGCAAAACTAAAATAAATCTTAAAAAAAAAAAAACCTTACTAAGATGACTGGGGGGCCAGATTTGTCACCTGATCTAACTTATGGCTCAGGTGATGGGGACTGGAGCCCAGTAGTTCATCCAGCACCAAGTCAGCCAGCTCGTGGCAGAGCTAGGACTGCAGAGTAGAGTGGGTGTCAGATGCTTAATTCTTGAGTCCGTAGACTGGGTCTTTTCAATAGCATGGTTGTAGTTTACTTGAGATCATTAACATTTCAAATGAAAGTTATTTTGTGGAAATCATGCCTGGTTAGTAGGGCCCATGACTGGGGGAGAGGTAAGACTTGTGTGTGAATGTTGCTGGCCCTGAAACCAAGCCCTTTCTTGCACACATCCTGACAGTCATTGGCCAAATCCACAAATTTACATGGGCCCATGGGAAGGAACTTAAATCCTTCCCATCACTGGGGCTCAGACTCAGACATAGGCAAACATGCCAGGAAAACGTGAGTTGGTTTCAAGAGATGGCAGATCATAGAAAAGAACAGCAGGGCTTTAAGACACACACATGCACACACACATACACACACACACAGGTGCACATGTATGCACACAGACATAGACACGCAAACACATGAGGAAGTCTGGTAGAGTGGCCCAGTTTCTTTTTTTAAAGATTTATCTATTTATTTATTTATGCATACGAGCTGGGATGCAGGCCAGAGGTGTGGGGTGGTGAGAGAATTCACCAGAGACAGAGTAGGGAGCAGAACGAGCAGATCAACCGAAATACACTGCTGAGGGCAGCAGCAGGCAAAACAGGAGAGATCTGCCGCACCGTGTGGGAATCTCCCCGGCTGGGCATCGAACTTGTGCCCGCAGCTCCACAGTGCTGTGCTTAACCCTTTGCGCCACCAGGGAGGACCAGAAGTGGCCCAATTTTGCCATAGGGAAACTGTTAGATAAAACACCATTGTTCCAGGTCAATAAAAAGGTCTACTAAAACCCAGGTGATCTGGTCACCCTGGGGCATGCATGAGCTCTGGCCAAAATAAAACTAAGTAGAAGCTAGGAGCTTCTATGTCAACCCACAGTGGTCTCATATACAGTCACTCAAGAAGCTTTAAAATAAGAACCCTTTCCTGAGCCCCTCCCCTGTGAAATTTGGATTAAATTTGATTTATATATGGCCTCAGTATCAGCATTTAAAAAAGCTTATTGGGTTGATAACCTGTTTTCCAATGTAAGGTTCATTTGGAAATATAAGTAAATTCAGTTATTGTCATTTGTTACCCATTTTTTTTTTTCCTGACAGAGGAAGATATTTATAAAGAAGTCCCTAGTAAGGTTGCCTGGTGCTCACTTATGTTGCAATCTCAGATAAACAGTGAATACGTTTTTTTTTCCCCCCTCTATGAAGATGTCTCAAATAGCACATAGGGCTACGCATACTAAAATTTTTCTGCTCTTTATCTGAAATTCAGATGTAACTGCACATCCTTTATCTTATCTGGCAAGTCTAGTCTCTGAGAGCTGAAGCTGGGGTGTGTTGGGGCTGAAGGGTTGTAGAGAAGGAGGAGAGAGGGGAAGGTACCAAATACTGAGGACAGACCACTCACATTTGGTGAAACTGACTGAAGACATGTTATACCTAGAAGTTTGGGGAAGTGTGGCTGTACATGTAGTCACAGGGGTTGGGGATGGACACAGCGATATTGAGGGTGGCCTGGGAGGATGCTCTGTTCATTCAGGATGTGCTCTTCTAACTCTTAGTAGGTCGATACCATGGGCAGGTGCCGTGTAAGATAGAGTGGCATCCTTTCGGTTATTCGCCAGTTCTTCAATACATTTTGGGCAATGAAGCGACCTTGAAATTTGAAGTCCCGTCAAATGTTATGAATCAGTGTTTCCATAATGTCAGAGTTTATGAGTCACCTGGGAATCTGGAGTGGGGCTTGAGGTTCTGAATTCTGGCAACTTCTGTTGATGCTGACTTCTCAAGCGGTCTTCTAGCTGCTGAGCATGGCAGATCAGTGAATAGTATTGGAACCAAAGAGACCTGGGTTCGAGTCCTCTTTTGATCTCTGTATCTTTGAGAAAGTCACACAGTCTTACAAAGTTAAGCTTCAGTTTCTTCTTCCTTTAGATAATTGTATCTAGCAAATAGGATTGATATAAGGATTAAGTCAGAAAGTGACTACAAAATGCTTGTCACCATGCATAGCATATTGTAAAATATGCAGTAAGTATTTGCTATTGTTATTAATGTTAGCAGTAATCTAATAAACAAAATGGGAATCTTGATGATACCATTACACCAGAGGCACCCTTTAATATGCAACATCTAACCTGCTTATGCATTTCACTCTTTTGGAGTGGAGGAGAGCTATCCTCTTTTAACATGACTTATTATATAATATACAAAGTGTAATAGTCAAAAGAGGCAGCTCTCCTCTTACTCAGGGTAGTATATTTCTTTCTAGGAATAAAAAAAAAAACCTACCTATTTTTCAAATGGGAATAACAGATTAATTCCATGAAAGCAAGCAAGCTGTGAGATATAGAACTAGTAGCAACCTTGAGATCTGAAAATACTAGGTAAAGGGGAGGAAGGCGTCAGCAAGCAGATAGGCAGATAGGCAAAGTTGAATGGGTTTATTTAGTGTGAGGGACAAACAGCTTTGCATGTGTTCATCGTCATTGTAGGAATCTAGTTCCCAAAAGAAAATTAGAGGTAGCAATAACAAAGGCTGAATACGAGGACAGTAGAAATTCATTAGAAACAAGTGACAATCGAGTCTTTGATTCTGTGCAGTGAAGGCTTTTTTTCTTGGAGTTACCGAATAACTTCTTCCATCTTATAGTGAAAGTAATATGGCTGGACACACAGAGAAGTTCAAGACTGTAACCAGGTTGTGAGTTGGAGGGAACTGAGCACAGAGATGAGCGCTGCATGAACTTTCAAAACAGATGCAGTAGAATCTTTCTTTAAGGCACTAGAGCGGGGTGGCCAGGCTTCAGAATCAGACTGTGTTGGTTGAATTTCACTCCTACCACTCATTAGCCATGTGACTTTGGGCTAATTCCCTAACCTCACTGTGCCTCAGTTTCCTCTTCTGTAAACCGGGGATATAACCATAGTCTTTCCCTCATGACATTACTTGAAATCTAAACTACATAAAAAATAAAATATTTTGGTGAGTGAATAGTAGTTCGATGGATTATATCACTACTGATTCTTCCATTACTAAATGATGATATGTAGCTATTTTTTAGTATCCAACCCTGAAAGCTCAATATTATCTGTCAGGGATAGGACTCTACAGAAAGCCAGGAAGGAGCATCTTGCCCTTTGATATACCCAACTCGGCAGGGTGTACGGCAGCTTGAGCAGGAGAGATCTAGTTGCTTTAAGTTGAGTCAGGAGTATAGAGACTGGGCCGAGGTGTGCTTATAGTATCTAAGCAGGAAGTATGGTGTTGTCATATACATGAAGCCAGATGAAGGGTATTGTCAGGACACCTGGTCCAGAAGATTGAGACTGAGAGCAGGGAACTGACTGTTGAGGTTGAAGTTGAGGAACTGAGCCTTGGCAAGTTGGAAGACTCAGGCAAGCTGAAGTGTGGTGGTCAAACAGACAGACCACCATGCAGCTATGGTGTGATCGGGTGGACTCCCAGTTATACACACCAGACACCTAGTGGTCCTCTTGGCAACCCTTCAGCCCCTAAAGCCAATCCAGATTGTTCTCTTTCATCTCTGAATGCATTCACTTTCTCCCATTCCCACCTCCAGCACCAGCCTTTGATTCAAATCAAATTTTGCTCAGACTGTGAAGGTCTCCAGCTGACCTCCCTGCTTCCATGGCTGCCTCCCTTCCTTTATTTTCTCCATCCTGCAACCAGAAAGGCTTTTTCTAAAAGCTAGTATGATCATGTGGCAGCCTGCAAAAACTTTTCACATTTCTTTTTCATTTATGCATACAAGCTGGGGTGTAGGCCAGAGGTGTGGGGTGGTGAGAGAATTCACCAGAGACAGAGTGGGGAGCAGAACAGGCAGATCTACTGAAGTACACTGCTGAGGAGAGAAGCGGGCGAGGCAAGAGAGCTCTGTTGTGCCATGTGGAAAGTTCCCTGGTCGGAGATCGAACTTGTGGTGCAATGGTTGCGGATAGGTTCACAGTGCTGCACTTAACCCGTTGCACCACCAGGAAGGCCCAACTTTTCACATTTCTTAGGACAAGGTCACACTTTCTGATGAGTGTGGTCAACCCCCACATGTTCTTCTGCAGCTGCACCTTCCTCCAGGTGTCCTCTGTGCTGTGCACCAGCAACCCTGCTCTTCTTTCCGTTCTGCTCCTCACCACACCTCTCTCAGCTCTTGTGATGCGGTTGCTTCTGCCTAAAACACTCTCCCCTCCTCCCTTTCTCTCCCTAACATCTCTTATTCTCTCCTTCAAGGGTTGAGCTTCAGGAAAACTATCTCTGATCAGCATAATCAGGTCAACCCTTCCAGCCCATTTTGGATCGTCATAGAGTAACATGAATTTCTCTTTTGTGGCACCTACACAATAAGAATTCCTTATTTAGTTCTAATTCGCTATTACTAAAGCCATGAAGGCAAGAATCACGTTTGGTTTTGCTCAACATTATATTTCTAGAACTGACAATGATGGTTAGAATATACTAGGTACTTGCTAAATATTGTTTGAATATGCATGAATAAATGCATGCATGCATAAATGGGTGTATTAATGGAGAGGTGTTGATTCAGACAGAATCAGGGTATGGGACTGTATTCCATGCAGGCTCGTCCAGAAGCAATGATAGTGAATCAACTATCAGAAGATGGAATTGGTCCCATTCCTTGAGCTGACCTCATGAAACATGATGGGTCTTTACTCTCATGCAAGGTTCAGGATGCAAAGTCGGATCATCTCTGCATACTTGCCTCAGTGTGTGTCTTGTAGTCAACTCTTAATTCTTTCCCCTAGTGAATGAATGCATCATTGCCCAGGGAAGAATAATTCTCCACATTCTCATTTTATTTACCATTTTACTGTTGGGCAATTGGATTGGGATGTCTGGTTTCTCTGGGGCTGATGTAACTGATGCCTCTGCAAGTGTCTTTGATCCATCCCTCCTGGGGGACGGGCCCTAAACATGGAGTATTGATTTAGGCCACCCACCATGAGAGATTTGGTCTTTCCATCCTGCCTCTGCTGTGCTTGACTCACCAAACGTGAGCCCCCTCACTCGGGTGAATTTGAACCAGAGCTCTTGCATTTCCCCAGGACACTAAACTAAGTCAAGAACCCTTCTCCCCATGCAAGGCCTGGGCATTCCACTGTTCCCTCAGTCATTCTGAGGAAAGGGCTTTTCCGGCAAGCGGAGACCCAGCCCCCCGTTTCTCGGCAGCCTGAACTGGAGGGAGAATATAAGCAGAACCTCATCCTTTCTCCCTGCACTTTACAACACTTTACAAATATCTCATTCTTTATTTCCCTCCAACAACATGTGATGACCCTTTGGCAAGTCCTTAGTGTTAAATTTCTTTTTTATAGAGGCAGCAATAAAAACTCTAGGGTCTTTGATAGGCAGTGCTGGGACGTAGAGTGGATGTAAATCACTTGAGCATTGGCTGGATTCGGTTGACAGATTTCTAGGTTCAATGAAACTTTCCTTTCCCAAATAAATCAAATTCTGACCTATGAAGGTCTAAGCTGGGAACACTTTTGAAGTGTCTGGATTTGGGCTGAGGGTGGAGGCTGTTCTGTTTGGGGTTGGTTGTGGATTTTGTAGTGAGCACTAAGGGAAAATTCACTGCATAGAGTTTTGCACATTTCCCTTTTGCCTGAGGCTTTTGGTGCATTTTGCTTCTGGTCTCTTAAATGAAATGAATACAAGGCATATCTAAAGCAAACTGAGGAGGTCTTGGAATCAGCATGGGGAATTGAAGCTAAACTTTGGTGGTAGAGACATTTTTATTGAAAAGCTGTGTGTGTGTGTGTGTGTGTGTGTGTGTGTGAGAGAGAGAGAGAGAGAGAGAGAGAGAGAGAGAGAGAGAGAGAGAGAGAGAGAGAGAAATTGAGAAGCTCTGATATTATGACCTTCTGGCTAAAGTTGTTCTGCAGCCAGAAAGAACAGTTATGGCTGGGCCTTCATGGGGGCTTTGCATGTGGAATGGCTTTGAAAAGATCTGCTTTAAAAAAATGTGGATTTTTAAGATTGTTCCCAAAGTGTCAGTTATCTTGCTGTGACTCAGTGTACCTAGAGGATTCGAGGGACTTCCCTATTTGCTTTTGGATTTAGTTTTATCTAGTGTATATATATATATAAATATATATATTTATATATATATATTTATATATATATATATAATATTTTTTACATTGTTGTGTATTCTCTGTAAAATTTCCAACACTAATTCACCCATGAACCATCACCATAGTCCCTTGTGCTCTCATTTTAAATGGCACATTGTTTCCCCTTATAATCCAAGTGCCCATTGATGTGTTTACTATTGGAGTCCCTAGTAGACAGGGTCAGGGGGACACAAGGTGTCCAGAATGGGTTACCTAGGAAGGCACTCACCCCAGCTTCCACCTGTGTGGGAACCATCATGAATGGAAATGCAGTTTCTCCGACGCCAAATAGCAGTCAGGTAGAGGACTGCACTGACACTCACTAATGACCCAGTTATCATGGAATAGCATAGTGCCATTAACAACTGATTATACACATTATTGGGTAGCTCATAGCTAATGGGACCTGTCACAGGATCTCAGAAGACTGGGCTTATGATCTGTTGATAAATAGATATGTGGTACATGTGGGTCAGTCATTTCCTTGTTAATAAGGAAGGAGGAAATGAAGTGACAGCCTCAGGGACTCCCCATAGGTGATGGCTAGATGCCCATGGCTGGAGTTTGGTGCCCACAAGTGGGGCTTGGGGGTGGGCTGAGGTGCCAAGGATGTACCTCCACTCTAGTCCTGCAAATAGAAAGAATGGTTGAGGATGAGGCGATGTCTTGGAGATGAAAAGTGCATCAGAACTTGAACATTTGAAAGGAAGGGGTCCTCCTCCTGACAGTTGCCTTGGGGAGCTAGGAACTCTTACTAGTGATGCTGCCTTTGTTCTTGTATTTTCTTTGTGGGATTTTTTTTTCTGGGAGGTGGTGCTGGTGTATTCTTTTTGAGAGTCCTCAATTGTGTCAAATCTTTGAAAGAGTAATTTTGCAAGTGTGAAATGAATAGTGATGGGAAGAGCTCTGCAGACTGGTACAGTATCATTAAAATGACGGTTGAGTTCTGCTTCCTGTCCTGACACAATTGTCCAGGGTACCAATAAAGTGAATCTGACTGTTAGGTCACAAATACAGGTGTTGTGTCTGATGTATCTCAGGTTTACCAGAAATTCAAGTCAGTTATCCTGATGGAGTCTCTAGGCCCCTCTGATATCACTCCTTCCTGGGCTTGCTTACACCCTAACCTGTATTGATTACTGCTGATTGAATGCTTTCTCTGCACCATATCTTTGCCACTGTGGGCCCCTTCCTGTCAAGGGTCAGCTTCTTTCTTTATTTTTTTAAAGATTTATTTTTAATTTATTTATGCATACAAGAACTGGGTTGTGGGCCAGAGGTGTGGGGGGTGAGATGATTCACTAGAGACAGAATGGAAAGAAGAATAGGGAGATCTACTGAAATACACTGCTGAGGGGAGCAGCAGGCGAGAGATGGGAGAGGTCTGCTGTGCCATGTGTGTTCGCTCCCTGGCTGGGATCGAACTCATGCCTCTGTGGCTTGATAGCACTGAGACTTTAACCCCTGCACCACCAGGATGGTCCTAAGGTCAGCTTCTTTAGATGCATTATGCCAACTCTCCATTGGAGGCCCTGTCACCTCCCCAGAGCATTGCAACAGAGTCCTGAAGTCTCACTTTCCTCCAAGCACTTCTCAGTCCTGGGAAAACTCCCAGCTCAAAAGCCCTTGCTATGTTTCTTTCTCCATATCTCAAGATACTCAAATTTTTAGGGGAAAAAAATCAGATAGGGCGTTTTCTGCAGTCCACTTCTACTTTCAACCTTCATCATCTCCTAAAGTAAGGAAGACAAAGAGCCTGTTTACTCTTTGGGAACCAAGGAGGTAGACATACAGTAAAAACAAAACACATTAATAACTCAGTACAGTATCCCACTATGGTGGTGATGACAATGGTGGTGATAAAGAGGATGATGCACATTGACATATTGCTTTAGAATTTCAGACCACTCCCCAGCGTGATCCCTGTCATAAGTCAGTAAAATAGGATAGCATGTCCAAAGGAAATGAAGACTTGGAGAGATTTTGTGAGCTGTCCAAGGCCACACAGTAAGTCAGTAACCACAAGTCCTCACTTGTTGGTGCAATATAATTTTCTTTGAAAGAGGTCATGTGTTATGATTTTTTATTTGAAGAATGCCAGACCTAGCCTTCGAGGGGAGAGTGACTGGCAGTGACTTAGAGATGGTTGAGCCCTTGGACATCCAGGGATGTTAGCGATGTTAACAGAAGATATCCTGAGAATGTTGTTTCCCTCCCCAACGTCTCCTGCTCTCTGAGCAGGAGGAGTACCTCTTAGGGCAGACATAATTTGGCCTCCTCCCCCAGTTACAAGGAATGGGGTGTCCTGGAAAGGAAGAAAAGTTTATTTTGATGTTTTTTCCCCTCCTCTGCATCAATCTCCTTGTTGCTTTTCTTGTATTAGGACTAGCTGTTTATTTATTCTGCCAGTGAAAGTGGTTAAGGGTGTGGCAGAAGAGGCAGAAAAAGATTGTTCTAGAAGGAAAGAGAAATGCTTTCTATTTTCATAGGACATAGATTTATTTCTTTTTTCGTAGTTCTTATTTGAATTCATCTGAAGTAATTAATGAAAGCTAGAAAGCCTAAACACACACACACACACACCTTCCTGGGATTGTTTCACCATTACTTGAATTATGTTGAGCTGTTTGGTCTATTGGTTCAGTACCCCAAGCCTAGTGCAGCATTGTCATCCTTGCTTTACAACACAGTCATTATATCCCTAAACCACATTGTGATACACAGTGCCTTCTGTTTACGACTCCCGAAACTCCCACTCCATATATCACCTGCCATAAAACCCATCAAACTGCTGCTACTAAAATGGTGCACAGTGGTCTAAGCAGGAGCCAGGCAAATTGTGTGATACCCTACTGTGGTTAATGAGAGTGAAAATGTGGTTAGGATTTTATTCAGGCGATGTTCATTTGCAGGGCCATTGTAGTGAGATGGCAAAGAAAGATTCTTTTGTTAACTTGAATGACAATATATTTTCTATTGTATGGAGTGGCTCAGGGCAGAGTTTGCCAAGTTATTTGTCAATTGTAAATAAGTCAAACTGTGACCTTGAATGACTAGATTTTTATTGCTTGGGGGTCTTGAAAACTAATTAATACACTGAGATTGTTATATTGAGTATTGGAAACTTGTTGCCATATTTTAAAGTACAGTAGCACAGTTCTCTTCTCATAAAGACAAAAAAAAATGTTAAAGCGAATGTCCCTTTTCTGTAGAATAGATACAATTTATTGTGTCTTCCTTTTGAATAATTTGCACTCTAAAACCGGCACATATGCGGGAAGCTCTTAGTAATAACTGCAACTGAGTCATTGAAAGACTTGTGAGGAGCTTCATTCAGAAATAATCAGAGCAATTAAACATAACTTTGTTCTGTAAATAATCTTAATTCAGAGGAATTCTCATTCCTCCCATGCCCTCTCCCCATCTCTGACTCAAGAGTCAAAGACATTTTGATCCTAAAGAAAGGATTCCTTAAAATAATTCATTAAGTGCAGGCATTTTACTCAAGGAAAAATGACAGACTTCTGTCATTAATCCGTGATCCCCATATTGTCTCACAGTTCTTTCTCTACTAAAATGTTTGTCTTTTCAACTAAATGTGTGGCATGGAAGAAATACTGCTAATAACATTAGAAAACTTTCTTCCGCAAACCTTGGTCCATTTATGAAAACTTTGAGGAAGGAATTAGCACGGTGTATGTATAGCGTGTCTGATCTCATTAACCCGTTAATTCATCACTGAGATACGAGTCTCCCCAGAGACCACTCTGGGCACCGTCACGAAGCAGAGCCTTCCCTGGCACACTCTTGCCTCTCTATTTTGATCTTCTCCTCTGCTCTCCTCAGGATGATTGGGGTCCTGGGGCTGTCCTTACAACATCATTGTTATCACTGCCAAAGCTGACGCAGGCACCCCACCAAACTCCAAATGCTCTGGCAAAAATGTTAGGAGGTGGGTTCTTGTGTATTTCCTGCTTTACGGGTGAAAAAAAAAATACGACACCCATGAAGATTAAGCAGTTTTCCCAAGGTCAAATGAGTAGAAAAGGCAGAATCTGTTGTGATTTCTCCCCGCCTTCTAGACATTTTTCTCCTTCCGCTGTTAGATTACGTTCTTCTCGGGCTCTCTCTGTGTCCAGCCAGCTTCCCCCACCATTTCTTTCACGTCTTGTCCTCTTCTCGGGAAATCGAGTGGAAACGGATGGGCTGTGTGACCTCTCCACTCCAGTATAGGCATATGCCTTAATCTCAATGCAGGGCTCTTGTTTCCTGAGGTCCTGAACATGGGGCTCTTCCTGGGAATAGCACATGCTGTAGCCTCCGTGGAGCTACCATTCCGCGGGAGGCATGAAGGGGACCCTAAACCCATTTACTAAGTATTACTGCCTGGCCCTTGAACAAATTTCCTTAGATCCTATCTCTGTGTTTGAATCTTGGCAGCTCTAATCATGGGAGGAAGTAGAGTGAATATTATCAGGAGGACTCCATAGGGGCTGGAAGTACTATCCCACCCACAAAGCTTTTGTGGGTGATACTATTAAATTCCATGCACTTTTAGGAGACTTTGCTCATTAACCCCAAAACTACACTGTTGTGAGGCTGAGACAAACAAACCATTCAGATAGAAAGGGTAGCACAGGGAGAATCTGATTGTCCATGGAATGGCCACACGCTGAGGGGCAGAGTTTTCAGATTGGGCCCCTCTGTCATGGGTTTGGCTTCTTTAGGGGAAATCTGATTTCAATTGAGTCATGTTGTTTAAAAAAATCCCAACTCCAAACAGCACCACAAAAAGGAAATTAAACTATAAAAAGTGCATTAAGGTAAGGGGAGGGATCTAAGTTCCTGGCCCAGAAACAAGCCAAAATCAAAGCAAAGACTAGAACCCATGAGTTGCTCTAGTTAGACATTACAGATGCCACCGGTATTTACAATTGTTTGATATAAAACAGTCTACCTTGCAGTGGATGCTGACATCATCAGTATAGCACTGACGACTTGGGGAACTCCAAGTACTTTATAAGCATCCCTTTTACTTAATCCATTCTGAAAGAAAATCAGATAAATAGAAACCCACCTTATACAAGACACGTGGGCAGAAGCACTCCAATTGGAAATGCATTCTCAACGGGGGACTCAGAGAAGCAAGGTGCCTTTGGGTCTCCAGAGACTTGGATACATTCTCTTCTTGACTCAGCTCTTCCATCCTTTGTAGTTCATATTTCTGGCCCTGGCCATCTACGTTAAGATAGGCAGTTGGGTAAAGAGGGTGATTTACATTCTAGCCTTGATGGTGCCAATAACTAGTGAAATGACACTGGGCAAGCCACTTCTCTCTCCATGCCTTCTGTCTAAGGGTATTTTGAAGGTCAGGCCAAAAACAAAACAAACAAACAAACAAACAAACAAAAAAACAAAAACCCAAAATGTGGAATAACCTGGGGAAAGTTTAGAGCACAAAACAAATGCATTATCAATACAGGAGAAAAATAAGAAAAATGAAGAAAAGATATAATTAAAAAAATGAGGATTGACCATGGTGTTTTGCAGCCATGTAAATGTAATATCAAATTTAATTCAGGTACAGTTGTGCCCTTTTTAATTATTTCTTACACCTGGATGTGGCCCACGGGAAAATTCTCTCAGAGGCTATGCATTTAGGGTCTTGTATATTTTCAGGTTTCCTTATTAAGTAGAAACCAGAAGCCTTTTTATGTCTCCATAGGGACACCTCCAGAGCTTGTATCAGCAAAAATGAAACCATAATCTGAAGTGTTGGGGTTAGGACAGAAAGTCCAAAGGGGCTCAACCCCAGAGAAACAGGAGACTGCTTCTCCTGCCTGGTTTTATGGGCCTCAGCCCTGTGGTCTTCTCCTGGACATGAAGTGGTCATTGTGTTTAAAAGGAACTTAGCCTTTAAAGGGGGAAGGGTTGAGAGGTGGTATGTGTACACATGCATGCGAATTGTATGCATATGCCTTTGATTAATAACTTTTGGTTTCTCCATTAGCAGTGGGAAAGAAGTAGCTGAGAGGGAGAAGAAAGGATGTACTGCCTTTTCTAGCTGGAAAAAAATAAAAGTTAATCCAACAGATGCTAATTAAACACCTGGAGACATAGAGGGTTGTGCAAAAGGTTATCTGTGTTGTCCTGTTTTAAAAGAGGCTGGGCATAGCCGTGTGTATATATTTTTTTTCTCAATTGCTAATTGTTTTCAGGCTCACTAAGTCATTTTTTTCTGATGGCTAATTCACCACAATTTCGAGTTGGGTGCTCTAGAGTGCAGAAGTGATCAGAGACCTAGAGAAATGGATGGATTGGTCAAAGAGATTGATTATTGATTTAAAAAAAAGAGTATAAAGTAAGAGAATTTGCGATAAAGTGCTTCATCAAGTGGCAGCGAGAAAGGGGAATTCCACTACTGGTGAAATGGGTGTGGGAGCTGCAGGTTGGGGTAGTGACAGAAGTGACAGAGAGGTGTGGATAGAATTCGGCAAGGCTTACCTCTATAAACACCTTGGTTCTGTTAGCCCGGCACCAGCAGGGGGAGCACAAGGTAATAAACAGCTTAGGTTTGAGAACTTGCCTGTGCTCTTTGGAGTTCAAGGAAAACAAAGCCATCAGCAAGATGGGATCCTCTCCCTTTTTAAGTGTACCTGTCATTTTTTAATTGTCCACCCCATCTCACTCTTCCACCTCACTTACAAAACTTGTTAAATGGTAATTGCAAAAATAAACCCCAAACTAAACTAACCAAAGAAGCCCACAAGGAAACAAAATTTAGACAAGAAGAAAATTATAACATTCCATTTTAATGGGTCTTTAAAACAACTTCATTTCTTTGCCTCCCAATTCTTTGAATAATTGGGTAATATGAGACGCTAACAGAATATTATAGCTCAGAGACCTGTCATTTTGATATTTTCTTCTGCTCTGGAGAAATGGGCTATTTAACAAAATTCAGCAAATTAATGACTATTGGAAAGGAGATTTTGGGGGAACTAATACAGTCTTTATAAGGTTTCAATGGTGAAACATGTATTAAAAAAAGACTGCAGCCTTATGTGTACTCTCAGCAAAACTAGTTTTGAGTTTCTGGACCTTGGCCAAATATAGTCAAAGAGGTATAGGGAAGTAAGGATCTACCTTTTCTGCCCAGCTCTCCATGGCCCATCCCATGGATCATCCAGTTCACCAAAAAACAGTTATCTGTTCTTTGAGGCAGCTCTGCCTGCCTCAGGGCCTTTGCATATGCTATTTTCCACTGGAAGCCCAGCTTTCCATCTCCTCTCCAACCTTTCTTTTGCCTGGTATTCAGTATTTAGATTTCCAACTCATTATTCAGTTTTCAACACAGGCATTAATCTGGGACATCCATCCATAAACTATAGACTAGATCTTTTCTCCATACATTCTCAAGGCACTTTACATTTTTTATTCATAGTGCTTAACAAAGTTGGTTCTGTATTTTTGTGACTACTAAATAAAAAACTTCAGGGAGCAGGAACACTGTCCTGTTTGTACACCATTGTATTTTTAACATAAAATACAGTGTCTGACACATAATATGGCCATATTACTAATTTGTTGAATGAAAGCATACAGATCTATTAATTAGCAACTACTTATAGCAGGTGCCACATTTTGTTAGGGGCTGTGGTAGTAGCAAGAAAAATTGAGACCTATGGAAGCACAATAAAATCAGGAGAACCTTGACAAATACTTGTTTTTGAAGGAGGGGGATAAAAGGAGGTTAATGTTCAGATAGAAGCTTGTTCAGAGGAGAACGATGATCTCGCTGCAAGGACATAGGACAGAAGACTTGGGCATGACTGCCACGTGCTGCAGGCAGTTCAAGGTATCAGTATCAGTTATAGCTTCACACATAATGTTCTAAAGAATGTTACTGATGGTGCTAGAAACTCTCCATTTGCTTCCTACCTCCAAATTCATTCTACATCCTCTATGTCCTACTCTGTGGCTCAGAAGACTGACCTGGCTCTTGGTTGTATTTGGCTAATGGACAGTATTGGCATGGACTGGGGAGAAGGGAAAGAAGGTGGGTATGACACCTCCTGGCCTTCTGGATGGCATACCTCTGGTGACACCTGAACCTTGCTCTGCCTTCTTCCTTGTTCCTCCTTCCTCGTTATTTCCTGAATTCTGCTTACTACTCTCCCAGTAGCTCTTTCATTAAAATCTCTTTATTAGAACCATCTGGAGGCAACTCTGTTTCTTGCTGGGACCCTGACTGATAAACTTATTTACTCCAAGTGATGGCACTTTACTCACATGTTGCATTTGGTACAATGCTAAGTATAGGCCTTCCCACCAACAGGCAATGTGGTTACAACTGGCCATTTGTCTATCTCCACATTAGAAATACTCTCTTTATTTATGGCTGTGAGATTCTTGGCTCTGTCAGTGGAAGGAAAGGCATTCCTTTCTGCTTCTCCACGGTGTATGCAATTACTATACCGTTAACACCCAATCTCAAACCCAAAAATCTCTGACTGAAGAAATGTGATTTAGAAAACCCCAAGCTGACAGGGGCCTGGAGAATAGAACCATTAGCAGATAAGAGTGCTTATTAGAGTTCCAGTCTGCGAAATCAGGTCACCAAATTTTTCTTGAACTTCATTATCGCACTATCTGCCTCAATTTTCTAATTTATTTTGTTGGTGCACCCCTTTTCCTCTTGCCCCCTCAAAAGATACAGTACAGTCAACAGTACAATTTTAGGGTAAGAGATTCTCTTCTGATTCCAGTTCCATTTTGATGTTATTGGCTAGTTAGATGTTTTTCCATAGGCACATTGAATGTCTAACCCCCTTCCTTCCTTCATAAAATGTTCAATTAAGAAGCCAAATGAAAGTGGTCAGAAACCAGCTAAGTTGGTAAGGCCTTAAAAAGAGAATTATTTAAATATGCTTTTAAACTTATGGCATAATATTTCTTTTGACACTCACCTCACCCAATTCTCTGCTAGATAGCCAGAGCAGGAAGATACCGAGTGAATTTTCTAAATTAAGAATTGAGAAATGACCCATTTTCAGAAAATCAAATGCAGTAATCTTTCACCTTTTGCAAGTACCTAAAGAAAAAAATATATAGAGGACTCATTTTAGAAGCTGCCATGGGATGGGCCAAGGCCTGATCTATAGAATCCTGTTCATTAAGGCTCCCTCCCTTGTGGGGGTGGGGGTGCTGGAGGATGGGACTCAGGAACCTGGGGCCTTTCTTCATTTGGGTTTCAGAGGACTGGTTGGGGTGTTCTCCAGCGCTCAGTGATAATGGAAAGGGAAATAGCACATTGGGGAATTAAGTGGCATGGTGATGTGGTTGTTTATTCTAATATTGGTTTCCTTCATGTTAAATTTAACAACAGTCTTGTATTATACAAAGTGTACTTTTCTATAATAGACTCATTCTGTTTGTTTTGAGGCTCTACTGTCATTTCTCTTGCATGTCTGAGTAGGAAGTCCTACCGAGAGGTCATTGTCTCGAATCTCAAGGCTGTAGAGGAGAGCTGATGTGGCCCTCACTCAGCTCCCTGTGTGCAGACCCACCTTTCAGTGGAGTCTATAATAGGGAGGAACAAAGATAAACATCAGATATCTGGGCTGTACTTGAGTAAGCCCTCTGGACAATTTCTTAATGCAGTCTCCCTACCCTTTTCTTTCTCAACTAGTGTTTGGCTGAAGGAAGATCAGGCTTTTTACTATTAGTCTTGGAATAGTTCCTGTATGGAAGGGACTGATGGGTAAGCAAGTTGACTATGGCTCACTGCAGAAATTCACTTAAATTTTAAAACAAGATTTGCAGTGTTGTTCTCCAGGGTTACTGGACTACCTTCAAGAGAGTCGAGAGATGCTTGAAATAAATTATTTCAAATTCAGTTTCCTTTTTAAACACGCAAGCCAACTAGATGGAGTGGCCTGGGAGTCAGAAAAATAGCTCCATTTCTGCCTTGAGCTTGCTGTGCAATTTTGGGTGGTTCCCTTGGCCCTTCTGAACTTACGTTCGTCCCTGTAGATGAGAGTTTTGGAGGCAGGACGTGTGTGTGCACAGCTGTGAGGGGCATTGTCCACGCTGCAGTGAGAATTGGGTGTCCTGCAGTGGTGCATGGCTGAGGGCCAGCTTTGACCTCTAAGTCCATAAATCGTGACTGAGTGCCCATTATGTGTCCAAAAGTGGAGAGCCGTGTAGAAGGCAAAAGGCACAGTGCAAGCAAGCGTTCAGAGTGGGGGCACCTAATGGAGGGTGAAAATTATTTCATTTATATGTTCATGTACTTGTTTCACGACATGTGTTAAGAATCTACTAAGTGCAAGAAATTGCACTAGGTTAATGCTTTTTCCCCCTCTACACACAGCTCCAACCTGACCCCTTTTCTGAAGACCCAGTCCCTGATGCACAGAAGATGTGGAGGACAATTAGGAACTTGTAGTTAGTGCCGTGGTGGCCGTGTGAGCCTGAGGTATGGGACACTTTCACCTTAAGGATTTTGAGGTTGGTTGATGTTTTATATTACTCCTATTTCTTTTTTTCTGTTGATGAGTCATGGAGATGCCAATTCAAGTATTATTTATTGAATCGATGAAGCACTATTAAGAATGCAAAGGTGTTGAATCTGTAAATTGCTTTTGGGAGGATTGCCATTTTGATAATGTTAATCCTTCCAATCCAGAAGCAGGGGATGTCTGTCCATTTTTCTTGTGTCTTCTTGTATTTCTTTCAACAGTGTTCTGTAATTTTCTTTGTATAAGTCTTTTACGTCTTTTGTTAGATTTATTCCCAGATATTTGATTTTTTTGGTTTCAATTTTGAAGGGGATGGATTTCTTAATTTCTTCTTCTTCAGATTGGGTGTTTGCATATAGGAAGGCTACTGATTTTTGATTTTGTATCCTGCTACTTTACTGAACTGGTCTATAATTTTGAGTAGTTTTTCTATGGAGTTTTTAGGGTTTTGTATATATATTATCATATCGTCTGCAAACAGAGACAGTTTAATTTTTTCTTTTCCTATTTGGATTCCTTGATTGTCTTTCTCTTTTCTTATCACTCTGGCGAGGACTTCCAGTATTATATTGAAAAGCAATGGTGAGAGTGGACATCCTTGCCTTGTTCCTGATCTTAGTGGGAAGGCCTTCAGCTTCTCACCATTGAGGATAATGTTGGCTGTGTGTTTGTCATATATGGCTTTTATTATGTTGAGGTATGTTCCTTCTATCCCAAGGATTTTGACATCCGATAAAAGACTGATAACAAATATTTATAAGGAACTCACACAACTCAAAAAACAAAGCTAACAATCCAGTCAAAAAATGGGCAGAAGAGCTAAAAAGGCACTTCTCCAAAGAAGAAAAGCAAATGGCCAACAGATACATGAAAAAATGCTCAACATCACTTATAATCAAGGAAATGCAAATCAAAACCACTATGAGATACCACCTCACACCTGTGAAGATGGCACACATTAAAAATATAGGCAATAACAAATGCTGGAAAGGATGTGGAGAAAAAGGAACTCTTCTACACTGCTGGTGGGAATGTGAATTGGTCCAACCACTATGGAAAGCTGTATGGCGATTCCTCAAACTGCTAAACATGGAGCTTCCATACGACCCAGCAATCCCACTTTTGGGAATCTACCCAAAGGACACAAAAACACTAATCCAAAAGGATACATGCACCCCTATGTTCATTGCAGCACTGTTCACAATAGCAAAGGTATGGAAGCAACCCAGATGTCCAAAAATAGATGACTGGATCAAGAAGATGTGGTACATATACACAATGGAATACTATTCAGCATTCAAAGAAGATAAACACATGCAAATTGCAGCGACATGGATGGAATTAGAGGGGATCATACTCAGCGAAACAAGCCAGAAAGAAAGAGAAAAATACCGAATGGTTTCACGTATAACAGGACTATGGGAAACCAAATAGGAGACACACTTGGCGGGGGGAGGGGGGGAGGATAAGGGCACAAAATGGAATAGAAAAGAACACAAGGGACCATGAAGATGGATCACGGGTGAATTGGTGGTGGGTTACCCAAGGGGAATACAAAATGTAAAATATATAAATAACAATAATATATATATATATATAGATAGATAGATAGATAGATAGATAAAAGAATGCAAAGGTGGATGATCTATAATTGTGCTAGCAAGGATTAAGAAAATCAAACATATTTGGACATAACATGAACTTTGGCTAGAGTTTAGCAAAGTGTTAGTGGAGAGAGAGAGAGAGAGAGAGAGAGAGAGAAGAGAGAGAGAGAGAGAGAGAGAAACACATGTACATTGGAAAACCAGAAATGTCTTATGGTAAGTACCAGTGGATTGGCCTGGTCTCTGTTTTATCCTTTCCCAGCTCCTGTTACTTTGCCTTGATGGCATGTCCCCTGGTTGTAATTATCCGTTATTTTATTATTTGAATAATGTCTATACCACCAGGCGGCCAGTTCCATGCAAGTGGAGACTGTCCTTTTTGCTGACGGTGATATCCTGGGGTTTTGAGTGGTTCAGACGGCATGCAGAAATACCCAACAAACGACGGAGTAAGTGGGCATTGAAGAATAAGTGGAAACTGGGGCAGAGAAGGAGTCTTCCAGAGAGAGGGAACAGTTTGAACAATTGTCAGGCATAAGTGGCCCTATTGCTCTTTGAGAGGGTGTGAGCGGCAGAAATGGCAGACTACATTAGATCTCATCCTGAATGCCTGGAGCGCTTCTGGAAAGAAATTGTGGCAGCCACACAGTTCTAGCCTCTTCTTAATAAACTCAAGATTTATCACCCTTGATGTTACCACTCCTGAACCTAGTAGGTGCTCATTAAATATTTGAAAACAGGATTAGAACATGGGTGGATTTGCTGGTGTTTTCTGTACTATTACCTTTTGGAAAAACAAGCTCTCATTACCTACTCCTTGCCCCCTCCTGCTTCTCACTTAAGCCATGTCTTTATGCTGTGAGAAAAATGGTACAATATGGGGGAAAAAAAGCAGGGCATCTGGTTCACCAGATATGCATATGGCCACAACATATGGCAAACCCAGGGCATTTGACCATAGTGCTCATTAGGATGTGCCGGCAAACCGGATGCCGCACGTTCGCTGTGTCTGTGTCGTTTTTCTCTCAGCACGTCGACCTGGTGTTAATCATCAGGACACACTCGCCTTTCTTGAGCAAATCACTTCCTCCCCTCCTTTCACCTCTGATTTCTTCTGAAATCCCTCCCCCGACACCCCCTTCCCTTTTGTGTTTACTTTCAGTTGGTTGGTGGCCTTCAAGCTCACAGGATGGTCTTACTCTACAGATCCCACTAAAAACAGCCACAGACCACGCTAACAACAAAAAGTGACAACAGCAGCTCATACCTATCTTGGGTAGTGAGATGAAAATGCCAGGTTTGTTTTTCTTAAGGCATTAAGGAAAAGAGTCAGTTTTGCTCAGAGAGTCTGGGATAATTAACTTTGCACAGGAAAATGAAAACCCAACTCACCCTCCATCCCCTGATTTGCCCTCAGGGATTTCACAAGTTCAGGAAGCTGAGGGCAGGGGAGAGTGCAGCCCTCCCCCACCCAGGCACAGCATTCAGACTGTTGAGAATGGACCTGTCTTCAAAACCCAGTGAGCTGCTCATTCATTCTGTATAGCTCATGGGTACCCCCTAAAATGTCCAGGCTCCAGCTTTTCCAGGTCCACCTTCAGTTTCCATTCCCCTCCCTCTGCAGACCTCCACCTCCCACCTCTAAGGAAATTCCATTTCTCAGTTCTCATTGGCAGCTGTAACCTCATTCATGGCGTACATTTGCATATTCCATTTTTGCCTAGGTTGCTTCTCTCCTGTTGCATTTCTAAAAATGAGAAATGAGATCAAAACTCACATTAGCCCAGATGTCATCCCCTTTGCTTTTCATTCATTGCTATTCTTTGTTTATCATCTTTCAGCAAATTTTCAATCCATGTGACAATATTCCCATCGAAATCAATTAGAACCAGTTTCACAAAATAGACGTACGGATGCCCTCTGTCAATCTTTTCTTGAATTCCAGCTGTATACCATCGATGCACATTCACTTACTGCTAGAGAGACATTCCTTTCATCTGGTAGTAACTATTAAAAAACAGTAACAAATTTGTCCGGAAGGAGGAAGGATTTATTCTCCATATAGTTCCCTTCTTTTCTTTCTTTCTAAGTATTGCTGATGATTTGATTGAACTCAAAATAGTTACAGATTTTCTCATTTAATACCCACTCCAATATTTCAAGGCAGAAAAAGTGCAGATTTTTTTTTCTTTTCAATAGTTTCATAGACAAAGTGAAAGATTTTTCATTCTTGCTTCAAATTCATTATGAAAACAGAAGGCAGTTTTCCCAGATGGAAATCTGTCATATCATTATGGAAATGTCAGATTTCCACCCGGGGCATATTGACAAAAAGCCATGGTTTTTGCCCAGGGGGTGGAATTTCACAAATTTTCCCAAGAAGAGCTGCACTCCCTGGTAGAAGACAGAGGCAATTTCTTTCCCTATTTCAGATTTTTGAGCCTGAACTCTAAGAGACTGGTTTCAGACAAATTCCTGAAGAAGAGAAAAGACTTGAGCATCCCCATTACTGGCCATAGGGGCTTGACTTAATGCTCCTCTGTGAGTCAGTCATGGCTGGCTTTATGTTAGTGCTCCAGTTACCCTGAGCTCGGCTGGTGAAGGTACATAAAACTGGTGTGTCAGATTACGGAACGGAGGAGAGATTTCATTCTTTGGCCTACCTGATTCTACTGTGTAAATATATCCCCTTTAGTTAATAGACATGCTCTTCTTTAAGTCTCTCTTAATTTTGGTAATTGTATTTTTTTTCCCCCTGGGAAAGGAGCATTTAAAACCGCCGTTAGTGGAGTATTCATGCATGCATTAGAAATATTAGCAAATCATGTCTGTGTTAATGAATGATAGGACATTTAGAGGAAAATAAAACAATCCCTAAACATTTTCATACATTTATAGTCATCAGACTCTCACGCTTTAAATAGATGAAAGAGATTTGTGAGTGGCATAAGTCATAGCAGAAATAGCCTTGGGACATGAGTTACTTGGTCTATTACGTAAAAGTCTTGCTGCCTTGTATAATAGCCCTGCAGATTAGCAAGTACAATGCAAAGGATCTAAATATTTTTCTTAAATAAAGATTTGCTCTTTTCAACAGAAAACCTCTTGCAAATATTACGCTGGTATAGGTACTCTATTCGGTTAATATAAATGACTCCAATGTATATGTTTTTCCTAGCAGAAATACCTGCGTTTACAAAAAAATGCAGCAATAACTTCAAACTTCAAAGGTCTAAACTTCAAAAGGTTTCTTGCATTCTGCTTGATGGGACAGCATCTTATGCACACATGCTTTTTTTTTTTTTTCCCTGCTAAATGCCTTAATAATGAGCTTGGGTTCAGATTTTGTGAATCAGAGCCAAGTAACTCTATTTTATTATATTTGCTGGGAAATGAACTAGCTCAGGGTAATTAGGAAAGCAATTTTATTAGCTTCTATTTCATAAAGATTGTTTTTTAATCAGAGTCAGAACTTACTAGAAATGATTCTGTGCTCATTGCTTGGGTCTCAGGAAATGAAGTGGGGCACCAAAGGTCCTAACCCGCACTAAAACCAATGTGATGAAGACAGAAGCTTCGCTCTTAATCTCCAACAATGCTGTAAAAATAAACCCAATCCGATGATATTGTAAATAAAAGGGTCACAGCTAACGATTACCTATGTCTAGTTTATTATAGACGAGAGCCTTGATAACTGAAGGAATTAGAGCTTCCTTTTAATTGACCAGAGAGTCTTGGATTCAAGTTGTGAATAATCCTGGTTGAGGGAATGGGGGAAGTGGGGCAGGGAGGAAAAAAAGTAAAACACTAGATTAGGTGAATATGTCTTCAAGAGACAAATGGGAGAAGGAATTGGGACTGATAGTGTGTTTAGATAATGTGGTGCAGCTGTGAAAAAGACAAATGCTCTACTGAGGCACACAGCATATGTGTGTGTGTGTGGGGGTATTGCTTATAGGAAAATGGAGTTCCTGTAATCGTGCTTCTCCGGGCAGCCACTTATAGAGCACTGCGGACTGTTTGGGGCACCTCATTATAAAGAGAACATCAATACTGTAAATTAGAGCGAACTCAGAGAAGGGTGACAAAAAAGATAAAAGGATTAGAAGAGATGACCTATAAAGAAAGGTTAAAGGAACATAACATTTAAAGCTTTCAGGAAAAGGAGCTGGAGAGATGGAAGCCTATGCTAACTGTCTACAAATATTTGAGCAATAATAATTTTAAGGAAAGGAAGGGATTGCTCGCAGTGGTTGAGAATGGTCTAATAAGAAGTAACGGCTTGAAACTAAAGAAAGGGGAAAATGTCGGTTAGAAGACATTAGGAAAAATTTCTTCCCAGTAAGGGCAATTAGGCACCGAAGTGAAGTGCCTGGGGAGGTGGCAGGGGCCCCATCCCTGTGAGTGTTGTAAGTATTTAAGGGAAACTAAAAACTCAGGGAACTCCTTCCTTGAAAGCAGAGCAGGCCCACTCTGTTCAGAGTCCTCTACAGGAGAATTGGGATTGAAAAGCCCGGGAGGACTCTCCCAGTGGTTCCAACATAATCTGAAGCTTTAAAATGAGTGTGTGGAGGGTGGGGGCGGGTGGCAGTGGCAAATACCATCCAAGTGTAAAGCCCTTCCTTGTGTGTATGGGAATATCTTTCCAAAAAGCTGTTATTTTCTACCGTTGGTCATTAGTGTTGGTGTTCCTCATTTCCCTTTACAGTCATCAAGACATTTACATAAATCATTGCACACCGCCTCCAGAAGTCAGAGCTAAAGTGGGAAGGGAGAGATGCCTCTGACAAGGAAGCACATTTAAAAATGAATGGTGTGAGGGTGTGTGCATCAGTTTCTGTTGTGCAAGCAAAGGGAAATCGAGAAAATTGCCATGTTTTATCATGTCGGACGAGCTGGAACAGGTGACACTGCGATCAGGTGTGCATGCATAATCACTCCCCCAAATAATCGCCATGTGGAATAATTTCTCCCCAAATCTTGCAACTTCAACTTATTCTCTGCAAGTGACTCATAAATCTTGGTCTTGAATGTGAATCAAGATTCCAAGCTGCAGGCTCAGGGTTTTGTTGGATTTATTCAACTTTAGTCTTTATTTATAGACATAAAAGTGTATTATTGGTTGTAACATCCAAACAAAAGAAAACAGATTGTAAGCATCCATTAATGTTTTCCCAAAAGGGAAACCACACGCTCCTCTAGGGTCTTTCATTCTCTCCCTTGTAATATTAAGATGATGTCATAAACTCGTAATTACTTTGTGGTGTTCTTGTGCACTTTATATTTGTTGGTTCAGAGACACAAATTCCCTCTCTGATCAGAATGCAGCAAACAATATGAGCAGGTGAAAGATAAGTCTTCAGTGACTTGCAATTGAGAAACCTCTGAAGTTTTGAATTCATGCTGTTTAAACTCTGTTCTCTGGGATGGGAACAATGCATTTTAAATATCTTGTTTCTTGCACTATGCATGTGAGATGAGGTGTTTCTTTTGGGGAACAATTGTTCTTATTACCAGGAAAGGAAAGTTACTTTGGCTAACAAGTGAATGTAGAGGCTATATTAAAAAATGTTATTAGAGTTTTCTGATAGAAACTTTTCATCAACTAATCATATTCAGGAAAGCAAAGGTACTTTAAAAGAAGGGGAATGTTATTAGATGTCTGCTTTCAAGTACCTGTGACAGCGGGAAAAGTAAAAAACAAAACATAGGTGTATGAAAGAGAAATTGATGACAAGATGGTAAATTTCTAGTTTCTTGGCCAATCTTTGTTCTTTTACTCCCAGCTCATCTCTTCAGTTCTGTAAGATGGCACCAAGTATCTATTTCCAAGTGCTTTTTAAGCCTTGCTCAGATTTCCTGTTGCTCATTGCTAACCATTTTAATTTCTGACTTCTGTTCTACTAGTTATAGACCCATTCACTGACCCTCTAGGATTTCCAAGTCAGTGATTTATGTCCTTGCCATACTTATGTGAAGCATCAGTATCAACCTGAGAGAGAGTGAGATTAAGGTGGGGGAGAGATGCTTCCATACCATTCTGCTTAAAAACGGAACAATTTTTCTTTGTGTTTCTCTTTTATTAGTAATACTAGTAATGTTGGCATTATTAGATGCCCCCATCAATGACCCCCTCCGTGGAAAAAAAAGGAAAACAAAAGAACTCCTGCAGTGCTAGAGTTTGGGGTGGGTGGAATGAGAGGCAGCGGGTCTGTAGTCTCTAATCTGATCAATAAAGCTATTGACTTCTAGAGAATCAGGCAGGAGACTGGGTCTAGCACTGAGGCCTTAGCACCTCCTTCAGGGAAACAGAACCCTTTTTCTTTCATTATCAAGGTTTGGAGGACTATATAGCTACCTCTTAAAAGGGACCACTCTTAGCATTTGTAAAATGCCCCCATCTTCTTAGAAGTTGAAAGTAGGCCAACACTTGTGGATGCCATTTGTCATCCTGAGCTGAGCCACTTGCATGTAAGGTTGAGTTCAAGGTAAATTTGGCTCTAGATCTTTGTTTTGACAGTTTTTCTATACAATATGTAATATACACACACATATAAAGGTGTATATATATATATATGTGTATATATAAAGGTATGTATCTACATATTTCTATAAAAGTGTATACATATATAAAGATGCATATATACTATGTTATGTATATCATACAATTATATATTTGCAATGCATTATATAATATGTAATATATATTTGCACCTTTATATACATATACCTTTATACACACATACCCCTTTATATATATGTACACCTTTATTTATATATACCTTTATATATGTTTTTATATATATGCACACACATATCTTTTTGTATCCTTTTCTTACCTTCGTGTTTAATATTCAGTTTTGCCTCCAGTGCCCGCATTCTTACAAATCTTAAGTCTACACCTGAACGACCACCTCACATGAGCCCTGTCCAAGAATAAACTTGATCTCTCTGTGCCCCAGGCGTCTGTGGTGTGATAATACTGTTCAAAATTGAGCAGGAATGCGGACTAGCCAGCTTCTGTATCAGGATGTGGGTATGCTCCCCACACAAAACGATCCTATTTAGTTATTAGAATCTGAAAACTTAATCATACACTCCAAGAAAAGGCTTTGATAAAGAATTTTACTCCTGCATGTTCATTTAAGATTTAGACTTGACGTATTAACGCCAAATTTAAAATTGTGTCCTCTTCATTGCAATCCTCTGTAGTTACAAGGTTCTAATAAATATTATGTCCTCCCATCATGCAATTAAAATTTTCCACCTCATTTCACAATGCAAAACATTCACATGTTGTCAATCATTTTGAAACATGATTTTTTGACATCATATAATTTCACTTCATTTTTTCAGACAGACATCACACCAGGAAATTATTTAAGAAAGAATCCTATTATATCTTTATTTTTCCACCAAATTTCACCTGCAAATGCAGTCGTTTGTGTACATTTCAGTAATTTTAACAATAAACTTGCATGGAGAGGTAATGGCAGCTCCTCAGACAGACATTCTGAGTGGGGCTTGCCTCTCTTGTGGGCACTCGGTTAGAAAACACAGTTTCAGCCACAGGAAGTTTACAAGTCTTGCTGCACCAAGTGAAAAGGTTGCTGCTTGAAACAGCTACCACCTGGGAAGCTGGGAGAAAAACATGCGTGTGCTTTTGAACTTTCCTCTGTTTAATAAGTAGCAGACACTAATGATTTGCCAAACATCCTGATTTAAAATGGCGGTAGTCAGAGCGAGGCTGCCTGCTGGTTGTCAGGTAGCCCACCTGTTCTCCAAACCAAAGTTCCCCTGACCTGTGCCCAGCACAAAGCTGTTATCCTTTAAACCTCTGCTAGATGTGCATGTACACCTTGTTGGATTCTCTCACTGACATTCTGGTCTGCTGTCAGAGAGAAACTTCCTCCCAGAAGCTCCACGATGCCTTTGTTAGGAAGGAAGATCCTGGGGGGAATGATCTCAGGCACAGTCTTTGGAGAGGTTGGGGTGGCAGGTGAGGCTGGGGAGAAGGCGCAACGGTTCCTCTCGTCTGACCGGCAGGAGAGAGCTTATGGGAAAATGTGACTGAGTTACTGCTCCGTGCATTATCAGATGAGGAGCGCTTCCTAGTTTTTTAAAGGATAGGTCTGGTTTTTCAAGAAGGGTCAACCTTATTATTCACGCTTTGGTGTAGTTTTCATGAAAGTAAAAGAGGAAAGCAGCTGGTGGTTGAGAGTGGGGATGGGATGGAATAGGGAAAACACTGAGGAAATGATCTCTAGCCTAGTCTCGTGACAAAAGATGGTTTTTGATTAAAGGGGCCCTGAGGTGGATAGGAAAACACTATTTTGGTGTGCCCAAAAGTAGGTTAAATGCTAGTTTGGTTATCATTTCTTAGCACAAGAAAGTTAATTTAATTAGATTTATGATATTCAAAATCACGTAGGCTTTGCAATGCACCAGGTTACTGTTTTTATCTGACCACATGATAGCAAAACATGCTTTTTTCAGCCTGTGAAGGATCTTGTTTAAAATAGGCTAGGTTTGGTTTATATACATATCAATAAATATATTCAAAACATAAATTTAATAACTCAGGGAGGAATTATTTTTAAATTGTGTTTTCTAATACCGCATAGTAATTAAAATGGTTGCAGAGTTTCATTAATGGTTAATCTGTGAAAGTACAGGGTGTGGAGTAGAATTCCACAGTGTACTTTTCAATATTTAATATATACTATTCTTTACAAATATTATATCATTTAAGTCTCATACCAGCCCAGCAAAGTGGATATCATTACCTTTCTACTAATGTAAAATCTAAGATTTAACCAAGTCATATGGTTAATAAAATGGCAGAACTCAAAATCAAATCTCCCATACTCTAAATGTTTGTTCAATGAATGTTGACAATTAAATCCATACCATATTCACTTATGGATATTCATACATGCATATCCATTAATTATGCCCACACATGTCAGAATACCCATCTGGTTTTTGATGGGATGATTAGTAAATGAGAAGGAGATTCTTAATGATAGGCAAGGCCATGCTTCTCCTTCTTTCTTTTGAGTAAAGGCCTTTGTAAAATTCTTTAAACCCCAATCCAGAGGGATTGTCTCCAGGGACCAGAGGATGCTTAACTTTGTTCTCTAAAGCCAATTGTGCTACAAATGAAGATAGCAATTAGCATTTATCATCCTCAGTGATTTTTATCTCCCTCTCTGGGTTGACGTAGTGCTTATCACTGCGGTACCTAAGTGTATTGACATGCTTGCTAACTTCTCATGAAGCAGGAGAATAGCCCCTTCCTCTGAGCTGTTCAATACCTAGCTCACAGATAACCATTTAATTTTCTCAATATTGCGAGTTCTTCATCTTCTGAACTCCTGAGTTGCTTATACTTGCCCAACATTTATGCAATGAAATTCTTAGGTGATGGTGAGCAGCCCTTTGAACCATAACAGTAGATTGAAGAGTCTACATACCGTTTATCACGTGCTCTAGGAGCACATATAAGGAAGAGAACGTGCTTGCATAAACTTTTAAAAACAGTAGGTGTTTTTATAAAGGTTTCATGAATATCTCAGGAAACCCAAATGTATTAATAGACCTATATTGTGTAGAGGTGGGCTGCCACTCCATCCTCTCTCTCACCCTATCATTTCTCCTCTCTCCTTCTCTTGGTTTCTGTGCTTTATTTTCATCTCTCTGGAGACTGGTTTCTATTTACATCTATGCTTACACATGACCCATCATGGCAGCCTTCAAATGGTGCCTTTAGCCTGCAAACCTACATGACCATTCAGCTCATATTCCACACATCAAAGTACTATGTGGATCCTGGCTTCTTTATTTCAAATTCCTGGAAGAAAGAGTCTTTTGTAGCCTGGGTCACATGCCTCCTGGTCTAAACAGTTGTGTTGGGTGACTGTGGCGGGAGGAAAGAGGTTGTGCATACCGGCCCGTTACTTTCAGGATCTGCAAGGTCTCAGAGTAGGTCTCCTAGGAAATGGACTAGGGTAGAGAGGTTTGATGTCTAGAATTAAGTATAGTAAGGATTTTCTGTGGGGAAAGAAAGTGGACTTGTACAACACTGGATTTTTGTCACCAAGAGTGTTTCTTAGGAAGTTTCATTTCTATTTCCACATACAAACCCATTTGTTGGAATCCAGAGAAAAGAATAAATTGAATTACATCAAATGTTCTCCCCCACTTACCGCCCCTGAGCTCTTTCTCCCCTATAATCCGTGTTATTTTAATGTGCCTGCAGCTACCACCAGGTACTGTAGTAGGTCTTGTGCACAGGACCCCAGAAGTCTCGAAGACCCCCTGAAAAGTTCAGTTACTTATTCAAGTGTTTCTGCCAAGCTTTTTGTATATCATAATCAGAGTTTCTAATATATAGATCAAAACTCCACAATAGTAGATGGTTTTGGAAGAATTATCTGTTTGAAGCCTGAGGAAGAGAATTTAGGTATGATTGGAAGGAAGTGATCACAAGGGGAGGACACCTCTACCATGTCTTTTAAATGTTCACTTTACAGTTGACTGGGTGGATTCATATGCAGGAGGCAAGTAGATTTAGTGATTTGTTGAGGAAGAGCGAAATCATAATCAATTCCTGAGAAAGGTTCACCTTGAAGACACCCTCTCTCCATGTCTGGGACCTCGCTCTTTTTCCTAATGGCAGACCACTGTGATCTGGATTTATATAACTACTTCACTCAGTTCGTTGCTATTTTCCCAGACTTGAGCTGTACCAATGCAGCCAATCCACTCAAGTAAAATGAAAGCATCTGTATTTGAACAGACTGAGAAATCAGATTTCTTCCTGTCATTCAAAGGTTCTAAGCAGAAGTGTTGCACAATCATAGTTTGGCCAACATGGCCTATTAGGTAAGAAAGGTGATCCCACTTCTAATATCTTATTTGCATATTCTCTTTTCAGAACGGCACTTTTTGCACAGGTTGCTGACCTTGAAGTGAATGTTTAAGGGTTAATGAAGGGCAGTTTTCTATCTAGAAGTGTTTCACCCTCCAGTTGGAGACAGACGTGCCTATAGGAGCAGTGTTTTAGTTATGCTGAAAGGAGACTCCTAACGAAAACACTTTTGTGTTTTCTGCATCTTCTGAAAAGTGTTGATGAACATTAAATTTTGCCCCTACTACTTCAGTTCTTAGTCTTTGAACGGATTTAATCCAGGGGTGATGGCTCTACTAAGTAAAATATAAAAATATAATGAACCCAAGCTTGAATGTAACTGTACCACAGAATAACTTGAAAGAGCCACTAACTTCTATTTACTTTTGTTTGAAGCCTTGTTGTGCATGGACAACAGAGACCGATGGTCCTGAGTTGCTGCCCCTTCAGGACCATGTAAGTAATAACAAAAACAACATTTTAAAGTAAGCACTTTATTAGTCACTGTTCTAAATGTTTTACCTGGGTCATCTCTTAATTCTAAAACCCACTTTACAGTGGTTTTTACGGGTAAGTATTTTGTTTCCCCATTTTATTGATGAATAAATTGAAGTTCAGAGAGGCTAAGTAACCTTCCGAGAGTCACAGAGCGTGAAAGGATTAGGTTAGTATTTGAACTCCACATGAGTCCAGACTTTGTATTCATACCACTATCTTGTTTTCTGTATAAGAATCCACCCAGTGAATTGTAAAGTGAATATTTACAGGACACGATCAAGGTATCCTCCCCTTGTGCTCATTTCCCGCCAATCAGACTTAAATTCTCTTCCTTAGGCCTCAAACAGATAATGCTTCCAAAACCATCTACTATTGTGGAATTTTGATGGTAAAGGGAAGACAATATCAAAGAAAAGAAAAAGCTAGGAAAAATTGGGGGTGATTAATATTAGGAGCACCGAGGATTTTAGGGTGGTGAAACTATTCTTTTTGATATTATAGGCTCTCCACATGTCATTGTACACTTTTCCAAGCCTGAAGTATGTACGATACCAAGAGTGAATTCTAATGTAAACTATGGACCTTGGGTCATAATGGTGTGTAGGCTCATCAGTTGTAACAAATGTACCCCAGTGATGGGGTGATAATAGAGGAGGCTATGCATGTGGGGGGGAGAAAGTATATGGGAAATCTCCATACCTTCCATTCAATTTTGCTGTGTACCTAAAACGAGGAGGAGAATGTGGAGAGGAATGCTGGAAGCGCTTTTATGATCCTTTGAAGGAAAGTGGAGAGAAGACGCATACTGCTTCCCTGTTTAGGAATGCTCACCTGATTTAATGACTTCTTAAGCCAGGAAAAGGGCCCCACAGAAGAAAATAAGAGGTCATCTGTTAATAGGCACTGGGACAGACCCAGGGGAAAGGCTTTTCTGGAGGTGCAGATATATTTTGCACTGGAGTTGCGCAGGAGGCTGAGTTTAAGGGGTTATCCCCACTGGAGAGTGTGAGAAGCTGAGTCTGACCCTTCAGGGAGGAATCAAGTGTCAAAACCTGTGTTTCCATCTTTCCTTCTGCAAACAAGACGGTGGGGCCTGTGGCAGAGGAGAGTCAGGGTAGGACTCTGGCCCCGGGGGAATTTTAGTGAAAGCATTTGAGCAAAATCTAGTAGCATAAACAGAACAGGTTCATTGAGCACAAGCTCTGCTCTGTGGGTTGTGGAGTGCTGAGTTGCGGCCGTCCATTTCAGCGGGTCGTGCCCATCCCAACCCCTCCTGCACCCACACACTTCCTAACTCTCTCCCTGCTTTTCCGTGTTTGTCCTTGGTTTCATTGAACACAATGTTTGAAGATTATTTTACTTATTGAGATTATTCAGTTTGTTTTTTTCTTTCATGGGGTGTAAGCTCCATAGGGGCAAGGAATTTTGAATATTTTATCACAGTTTAGTGATCTGAGGTGCTCAATAAATATTGTTGAATGAATGAATGCTATTGTTGAATATCCACTAGGACAGCATGGCTGGGAGAACATGCCTTTGATTTCTTGTCCACAATAGTCATTCTGTCTCCTCTCTCATTGTCTCAGCTATTTTATGGCCAGGTGACTGACTAAATTGTTTTTTTGAGCAACACGCTCTCTTTCTCCTCCAGCCCCCCAAATCTTGATAAAAGATGACGATGACATCTTAGGTTGTAACAACAATCTAAGGGTAGACAAGGTGACTAGTGATTTGTTCTAGGAGAAAAGTGGTTGGAGAGCCTCTTGGTGTCAGGAAAGCAGATCCAAATGGGTGCATCCATCCTTTTCTAGGTTCATAGGACTAAGTTACCCAGAGAGAGAATGAAACATTAGCCCACATCCACACTGAGCTATGGGTCAATAGCTTGCTAGTATCAAACCATCAAGATGAAATGTTTTCCTTTTCATGAGAAAGGAGATTTCAAAACCTCTCCTAATAGCATTTCCTAGATAGCATTTCCTAATGTGTGTATTTATTTAACAAACACTTCCATAGGGGTTATTGTGTGTCAGGCACTGATCTAAGTGGTTGAAAAATAAATAATAACAGAGCTAATAGAAAGTACTATGGTATTACTTCCCTCCTTATTTTATACATGAAGAATTGTACAAAATAAAAGCAACAACAAGAAGGGAAGTGACTTGCTTGAGATTAAGAGATAATAGTGGCAGAGCGGAAATTCATACCTGTGTATCCAGATCTGGCTCCAGACTCAGCACTTATCTATGACCTCGGCTATCTCTCCAGTATTTACTAGTACTTTTAAAGTATTGGTCTTGGTCTCATTAAACATGTTCCGTAATCCTCTAGATCTTTACAAAGGGGAAGGCAAAAACAGAGTGGGACATAGGCAGTTATTTTAACTTCAAAGAAAAGAAATTTTTAGATCTGATCTGATTTGCATTGTTTTAATATATTGATTATCTAGTGTTTGTGTATACAGATATATTAAATATATAAACATACATAGATCAGAATATGTACATGTACATACATATATATTCAAATGCTACATGAATATATTTTGCTTAATCCATTCAGAGCTTCATCAATATTTCTTCTTTATTCTCTTTTATGCCAGCAGCTTTCTTTATGCATTTCCATTTTCCACATTTTTCAGAGTGATTGGATTAGGTTGCATACACTTCCTCTGAAATATTAAGTGCATACAATCCGCATCCACACGCACTGGTTCTATAGTTATGATCTATCATTTCAAAATCCACATGTTAAAAAAGAGCAGAACAGGCCTTGAGTGCTATGAAGTATTAGGTCCAAAGAACCCCCTGCCATTCATCTTCTCACTAATACAGGCACTAACAAGACCCCAGAGTTTCTGTCTCATTGGCTGTTCTTTTGTCCTAAAGCCACTGAAACCACACACACACACACACTCTCTCTCTCTCTCTCTCTCTCTCTCTCTCACACACACACACACACACACACAAACATACCCATGTATACAAACCTGTACTCACTTGTGCACATTCACTTTGCATGTCTAAGAGAATTTATCCCTTTTGTAATGAGTGTGTGTTTTATAGTCAAGCAGAAGGGGACCTGGTAGCCATTCCTGAAATTTTTAGAGGGGCTGTGGTATCAGCACAAGTGTCAATCCAGATGTTGAGCTTTGTCCCCAGGATGATTTGGGGGAAAACTAC
>PVIJ01012077.1:0-51473 GCA_004024925.1 Scalopus aquaticus | reverse complement strand
AGGACTTCCAGTATTATATTGAAAAGTAATGGTGAGAGTGGACATCCTTGCCTTGTGCCTGATCTTAGGGGAAAGGCCTTCAGCTTCTCACTGTTGAGGATAATATTGGCCGTGGGTTTGTCGTATATGGCTTTTATTATGTTGAGGTATGTTCCTTCTATCCCAAGGATTTCAAGGGCTTTTATCATAAATGGGTGTTATACTTTGTCAAATGCTTTCTCAGCATCTATTGATATGATCATATGGTCTTTATTAAAAGAAAAAAATGTCTTGAAGGTACTCGTGGACAAACTTTTACCTTTAAATGCCCTGGCAGCATTAAGTGGTAAAATGAGATGTAAAAATATCCCGTTGAGATGTTACACCAAGGGATCAAATTGGGTTCCACCTTACAAGCCCAGCATTCCTTCCCCCAACTTCAAGAGCAAGGATGACAGACAAGGACCTTCGAATTGAAAATCATTAGGAAACAAGTCTTGGAAAAGAATAGCTGAAGGCATCTAAAGACTTGAATACGCCCCTCTTTTTTGGATACTCAGAAATAGTTACACAATTTATAACTGTAGGACTACATAGCGGTAATAAAGTAGACAAGCATTAGCACTTCTACTATAAAATAAACAGTCAAAATAGACAATGTGAACACTCAGAAACTAGTACACATTTGACAACTGAAGACAAATGCTTTAAACATCCACCTCAATTACTAACATCAGGGAGGAGGCAGATGAAATAACTACCAAACTCAAGTAAGCAGAAAGAAGGACTATGCTTAGACAAGTCCTGGGAGTGGTCAGGGAACAGGTATGAACTTCTGTTGATAAATTCAAAGCGTTTTATGGCACATTTTGATGGCCAGGATATTAAGAGATTCCACACCCAAGAGCTGTGTGAATATGCATGAAAAATCAAGAAAACAGAAAGGAAACTTCATTGGGGGAAACCACTGCACAAAGGGTGCGAGGATGTCTACAACACAAGACAAGGGGGACTAGTAGGTTCACATAAGCTTAATGCCTACAGAAAAATGACTGGAAAGACATAAGTACATATTGAATTGGGCATAGTTTTCATATTACTGGCCATACATTTCTGGGAGTTAGAACTGGAAGAGTCTTTACAGATTGTCATATCCAAAGATGAATCAGAGATTTCAATTTGGATACCAGCAGTGGTTAGCTGTCTTGTTGTGAGCAGTATGTTCGGAAGGCTTCTGGAGATGTTCTCAGATTTGGAACAAAAGGTTGCCCTGAATGATTAGTAATGTCAGTCGTGGGGTAGGCAGCAGGGTGTGGTAACAAGCACCTTATATCTATCATCCCCGATGTGCACTCCCTTTGCTGACGGGAAAACTAATAATCTGGGATGTAGAGTTCAGTCCTGAATTCTGAACTCATGACTCATAATGCTGTCTTTGCCTCACTCAATGTATTAGTGTTATTAAATGTCCACTGTAGATTAATAACCGTCAACTTCAGGTAGCTTTAGGAACATTAAGTCAATATTTTCTTTTCAAATGCCATTGTACAATTAGTTTGGTAAATACCAAACAATTGACCAGATGAAAACAGTAGAGCATGAAGCATGAAGTTTCTAGAAATGAAAGTGGTATTTGATACTACTTTCTAGTTCTATATGTTTCTATGAAGCCCAGAACACACATTCTCTCTCTCTCTCTCTCCCCCTCTCTCTCTCTCTCCCACCCCTCTCTCTCACACACACACACACACACATTCACCCCACAAGTCATATCAAACACAAATATATTTTTTTACAAATATTTTTGACCCATCAAAATGACTGAAATAGAATACCCTAAGCTAACAAACCAATTTCCACCAAGAAAATGTATAATAATACTCAGTATGATAGTCAAAAGGCCAAGACCTGGAGCCTTTAAGTATTTAACATTTATTTATATAATATTTAATTAATATATATAGTATTTAAATTATTTACTAATTTTGTGATCCTGGTTAAGTCACTCTTTTTGTATTCAGTCTAAGGTACAATGGGAACATTAGCACTTACTTCTGGATTGTGAGCTCTGGAGAAGTTAGTATATGACGGCGCCTGGAGGCGGGCACACAGCGAGCACAGTGTAAGCGCTGGCCAGTGAATGTAATTATGACAATATATTGCCTTTTCTCAATAAAGCCTTTCCTAACTTTCCCAATCCCGCCTTTCTAAATGAAAACAGCTGGTTATCCTTTCTTTGACCCTACCACTCTATCTTACAAAATCTGTTACCCCATATAAACATTATTTGATTACATGCTGAGGTCCCCTGCCAGACCAGTGATTTTCACTTTTTATTGTGAAGCTAAGTTTTATATGGTGATCCAGTAAACAAGTACATACATATTTGAAACACAAGTTCACAAAACAATGCTAACTTGTACTATGTGTATTACAGTGTTTACTGTGACATTTAATTTTATAAAACATGCAGTTGTGAGGGGCTAGAGTCACACATATGTATGGATTTTTCGAACCTGAGCAAATATACATTAAAGATTCAAACATTCAAACATTAAAGATTCAAAGTATATGTAAGTTTTACGTAAGAAACTAATACTCTGGTTAATGATAGACATGCTGAAGTATGTGGGGAAAGTGTACTGATATCACTATAATTTTAAAATGTGGCAAAAAAATATCAATTCATGATGGGTAGACAAACAGATGGTTAGATATATGATTAAATAAGTATAATAAAATGTTAACGGCAGAATCTAAATAGTGAGTATGTAGGAAATCACTGTGAAATTCCTTAAAATTTGCAGCATATTAAATATTGCCTTAATGACATGATGAGAAAAAATGCTGTTTGTGATTCACTAGTTATTTTTTAAATTCATATATATATTTTTTTTTTTAAAGATTTTTTACTTATACATATAAGCTGGGGTACAGGCCAGAGATGTGGGGCGGTGAGAGGGTTCACCAGAGACAGAGCGGGTAGCAGAACAGGCAGATCAGAAATACACTGCTGAGGGGAGCAGCGGGCGAGGCAGGAGAGGTCTGCCACGCCATGTGGGATTTTCCCCGGCCGGGCGTCGAACTTGCGTCACCGTTGCCGACAGCTCCACAGGGCAGCACTTAACCGCTGCGCCACTGGGGAGGCCCCTCATATATTTTAGTTTTTATTTATTTTTTTTAAAGATTTATTTTTTATTTATACATACAAGCTGGGGTACAGGCCAGAGGCGTGGGGTGGCAAAGGGGCTCACCAGAGACAGCGGGTAGCAGAACAGGCAGATCAGAAATACACTGCTGAGGGGAGCAGCGGGCGAGGCAGGAGAGGTCTGCTGCACCATGTGGGATTCTCCCCGGCTGGGTGTGGATCTCGCGTTGCTGCTGCCAACAGCTCCACAGCACAGCGCTTAACCGCTGCGCCACCGGGGAGGCCCATATATTTTATTTTTCAGACGTTTTAGATTTATAGAAAAAGTTGCAAAGACAGAGATACAATGCACCATATACCTCACACTCACTTCCCCATTAATATATTATGTTAACACAGCACATTTATTATAATTAATAAACCAATATTGATAAGTTACTTCTAATTATAGTCTACACTTTATTCAAATTTCCTTACTTTTCCCCTAATGTTTCTTTTCTGTTCCAGGATCCCACCTAGGATATCAAATTATGTTTAATCTTCACATCTCCTTAGATTTCTCTTGGCTATGCCAGTTTCTCATGCTTTCTTTGTTTCTGATTACCTTGACAGTTTTTTGGTACACTGGTCAGGTATTTTATAAAATGTCCCTCTATTGGGATTCATCTGATGTTGTTCTCACGATTAGACTGGAGTTAGAATTTTTGGGGAGGAAGACCAAAGAGGTAAAGTGCCCTTTATATCTCATTATATAGATGGCTAATAGAAATATTTTGGCAGTTTCAATAGTGATCCTGGAGCATCTCACAAAAAGCACAATTCTAACACATTAGTTACTTGTCATTGATCTCAAATAAGCAGCCTAAAATGCCTCAGAAGTGGCTCAATCAGATAATGTGAGAATTTAGGACAGACCAAAATACTACATTGAGTACAGTGTGCTTAATATTTGGGATTAGACCTAAACTTCCAAAATTCTTGAGTCTAATTTGCTTTCTTAATGAGTTCAGTTATCTCCCTTTCTACCTAAAATAAAACATACCAGGCAATGCTGTCCAGGGAAACTATACAGACAAGTATCTGAATTTAGAATCATTCTCAATCAGATCAGATGTCAGGACTGAGCCTTTCAGGTGGCCTGACTGGCTGCCCATTGCCCAAAGACACCTTTTACTTTTCTGAATTTCCTAAGTGTAGCAACATGTTGCAACTCCTGCCAAATAACGTACACAGGAGATTAAAGTTGTCAGACAAGAGTCTGCCCAACTGTTGCCCAGAGGATATTCATACTTCCTTAAAATGCCAAGAGTAAAGGATGGAAAGGTAGTGGTGATAGCGACAGGGTATTTTTAGGACCTCCCAGTATCTCCCCACAAAAAATGGTGAGGGCTGGTCCTCCCTGGTGGCGCATCTGGTTGAGAGGACTATGAAACTATCCGCAGCCACTGCAGCATGAGTTCAATACCCAGCCAGGGAGCTTCCCACATGGTGCAGCAGACCTCTCCTGACTTGCCCGCTGCTCCCCTCAGCAGGGTATTTCAGTCTATCCTCCTGTTCTGCTCCCCACTCTGTCTCTGGGGAATCCTCTCACCACCACCCCCCACACCTCTGGCCTAACCCCCATCTGTATGCATAAGTAAATAAATCTTTAAAAAAAATGGTGAGAACAGTTAGGATAGCATGCACATGCCTGTACGTATACACACACACACACACACACACACACACACACACACACACACTCAAACTCTACAAACAGCTTTACCAAAAACCAGATGAAAATTATCCATTGGCACTCTAGAAGACTGATGCGTCAGTCAAATTATCCACTGCAACAAGCAAAAGGGTGCCCATAGCTATGCTGGAAGAAGTGGAGGTTCAAAAAAAGTAGACTTGAAGGGTCAAAAGAGCCAAAGAGCCCAGAAATCACCGACAAGTCATCACTCAAAGAGACTTTCCCCCTTCCGCGCCTGAAGTGAAAATTCTGTGTTGTGAAAATGATAATCCTATGAATGAATCTAAGAACCAAGGGAGGGAACCAGAAGGGGGCTTGGCAGGGTCATTTTTTTTGCCAGAGTGCAAGGAAAGGGCAAATCCAGAACCCTGAAGACATGGCAACTCCCAGTAGAAGCTCTATTATAGAAGGAAAGACCCCAAACAGAGGAGAAACTGAGGATAGAACACAATATGTGTTAAAAGACAGCTAGCTGATTAGAGAAGGCTGACAATGGTTATATCTGGCTGATCAAGTTTACAGTACATTACCAAAATTGAGAAAATTAGATAATATGTGTCTTCTGATGTGATGCGATAGGAATTACATTGCATCACCAGCGGAGAAGTATTTCTGCCAAAAAGATTAAAACCTGTAATCAAACTTAGGCTCTAGATCTTTTAGTTTATAGAACTATAAAGAAGAATATGCAAAATGCTACTATGAAATGCAATCAGTCAAATATGGGAAATTCTACAGGAAAAAAAAAACTTCAAGTAGATGGCATGATGATGGGGGGTGGGGTGAAGGCAAATCAAACAGAACTGAAGACATAACAAATAAACAAAATATGTGGATTTTGCCTGGATGGCCCCTTATTTGAAATCACCAACTCTTTTTCTTTTTTTAAAGATTTATTTATTTATGCATACAAGAACTGGGGTGTAGGCCAGAGGTGTAGGGAGGGGAGTGTGAGAGGATTCACCAGAGACAGAGTGGGGAGCAGAACAGGCCAAATGACTGAAATACACTGCTGAGGGGAGCAGCCGGCAAGACAGGAGAGGTCTGCTGTGCCATGCGGGAAGCTCCCTGGCCAGGGATCCAACTTGTGCTGCAGTTGGATAGTGCTGAGACTTAACCCCTTGTGCCACCAGGGAGGGCCCTGAAATCACCAACTCTTAAATTTTTTTTTTTTTGTGTGTGAAGGATAATTGGAGGATAGTGAGTATAGACTAGGGATTAGACTATATATAGGAATTATGATTAATTTTGTAGACGTGCTAGTGGTATTGTTTTTTTTTTTAAGGTACTCAATTATTAGAGGTATTTATAGAAGTACGGACCAATGAAATAATATTATGTCTGGAATTTACTTGAAAATATTCCTTGGGGCTGCAGTGGGAATGTGAGGGAGGCCATGAATTCTGTTTCAAGGCATCTTTGAGTTAGCTGACTAGACAGTATGAGCAAAGGTTTACCTTCTCTAGTTGAAAAAATTTATGGACAATAAATTCATATTGAAATTAAGTGATGGCAGACACATCTAAGGACTAATGTAGGCATTTAAATCCCATTATGAATCTTGTGGTAGATAAATGTGTGCAGATGGTAATGTAACAGGGTGGTCTTCAGGAAAACGGGAAGTTCCAGGTTCCCTGCCCCACCCAAGAGAGGGAGGAGCTGATCAGAGAGGGAGGAGAAGCTGGAGAGTAGACTAGAGAAGGACGGAAGGAAGATGGAGAGCCAGAAGGTGACGTGAAAAAGGCACATGGAGCAGAGAGACATGTGAAGAAACTGCACTTGCTTCTTGGTCCTGGACTGGTTGAAACAGATGTGGGTGAGAGACCTGCGGGGAGGCTAACAATGGCAGCTTTTATCTTGATTTTGCTCTTTTCCTCCCAGACTTGTCTGTTTCTGACCCTTTTCTATGGGTCGCCACCAGAAGGTGCTTTAGACATGTGGCAGTCTTTCGGGCCTCTCTTTAGGATAATCCCATTTAGGTGGACTTTTAGCCACGAGGGGATGGGTAACTTTGGGTGCTTGATTTGAAACTGTATTGTCTTTTATGTATTGCACACTAATTGTATTAAAGTTTCTTTCCACTGAAGATGTTACATGTTTTGTCTTGATGTGGCAGATGGCAGAACCTATTTAGAGCAGGCATGTTTGGGGTTTGGGGTGTCCTCTCCCTGGCCTGTAACAGTAATGACTAGTGGACAACATAACAATACTCTAAAGGTGACAAAATGAGGAAACAGCACCATCATTAGAAACCTTGGAGTGAGACTAAAGACTGTTCATCAGTGAAGTCAATGCTATTCTGAAGGGCATGGTTAGTGCTGATGTAAAAACGGGGTCATATACATTTTCACAGTGAACTTTTTTTTTTACATTTTAAAAGACAGGTTTATTAGGAAAAGCAGAAAGAAAAAGAGAGGCACCTGCATAGTCACAAGCAGGCAGGAGAGCTGCCTTGTTAAACTTTCGTAATAACAAAAAAGAATATTTTCACAGAGGAAAAAGTGAAATAAAAATAGCAAATCTTGATAATTATTGAAAATAGGAGTTCACTATTTTCCTATTTTTGCATGTTTTTTTCGATAGGAAAACTTTAAAAGTCTATATGCACGATGCAACATCAATATTCAACTACTACATTAAAACCTACAAAGCAAAAGGCACAAAAGGTAATAAGTTATTTTTAAAGGCTCTAAAGAATTTTAAAATGTTTTTCTTTGAATTAACTGTCATATACTTTATTAATAAAAAGAAAACTAAAGGTTACCATGGTTTAAAAAGGTATTATAAAAAAATAAGGGCTGTTTTTCCTTTGGTGTGAATTGTTGTCCAATTTAAAACATTTTCCAAAGAAAACAATGTCTAGCAGTTTTCCCAGGCAAGGTATGGGTGTTGGGTATCATTCTCTTGAACATTCTCCCCTGCTGCTCCAACAGGAGAAAAACCACATTTCCAAGATTGTTAAATCATTACCCAGGAAAGCTTTGGCAATTTCCCACTCAGTCATTTGGTTCTCATGTTTACAGACCTGGTTATTAACTTTTAGCTAATGTCCAGGAGGGACTTGGTTCCAATCAATTTTTTTTCCCACCAATTTTGACATCTCTAAGAGTTAGCCATTATACAATATTAATAGAACTTACTGCTTTCTGACTCATATTACCCAGGAGACAATTCCTGAACGTAGACTAGAATTTTATATAGCAAGTTGAGTTTCCTAAAGGTTCCGGTGGCAGTGAAGATCCTTTTCTTTTTCTTTCCTATACAATCTATTATTTCAACAGTTAAATACTCTGCATGTATTTCTACAATTTTCTTTGCCACAGGCAATTACTATAATAAGGAGTACATATCTGATCTTATTTGGCAGGTTAAGTCATGTCGCACATCAAAGCTGCCTCTTTTTCTGTTCCATCTGCATTACACAGATTGCACCTTTGGTTTTGGAATATATGGCAGCTCTTCTCAACGATCTTCCTCTGAGCACTAATATTCATTTGTTCAGTATTTATAAATGTGAACACTATGTAACTTCCTCAAGTGACTAAGTCATCCCCAAACTACCTAAAAAATGATTTCAAATATGCAAATGATTTGGAAACCAGAAACAATAGTAGTAATAGGACACACAATAGTGAAGGGAGACTTTATTTCTTGTTTCCAAATATACACACTCACTCACTGTTCTAAGAGAACCACTTCCTACTCTACTAAGGGCTTGAGGAATTTAACAAGAACTCTTACCTCAGCTTCTACACTCCTGCCCATCCCTCCCCCAAGAGTACTTGTCACATCTTTTCAGATGATATAAAAAGATGACTTTGTGAAAGTTTGAGCTTTTTGTTAGAAGGATGTCAGGTACGTATTCAGCAAGGCATAAAACAGGATGTTCAGAGGAGTAATTACAGGGAGTCATATAGTTCTTTATGGCAGGGTCTAAAAATTTGTATTTCAGGTATTACAATAAATAGGACAAAGGCATCTGAGAGTTAACCACCTTTAACATTCTGAAGCCTAGAATTCCTTAATGTACTTTTGCTGACATAATATAGGGACATGAAATATAAAATAGTTTTTGGTTGGCTTGAATAAGCATACATTTGTCTAAGCTTAGAAATAGGAAAGTGAAAAAAAAAACCTATCTAAAATTCTAAACTGATTAAAGATATAAACAGGCATTCTTCATCCCCCTCCCACTACCCTCCCCCCATGACTGGGTTTTCCCTTTATTAGCTGAAATACAAAGAAGGCATAGGGGATTCCAGGAAATTAACACTACAAGCAGGCATTCTTGAAGATCAACATTAGTATATTGAAATTGAAACAGTGAGTGGAATAGGGATGAATAAAACTGGTAAAAGGACAGAATACAGAATAAATGGTAAGTTTTAAAGGCGAGATTGAAGAGAGGAAATGACTCAGTCACAGTTTAGGGAGGGAGTTCCATTTAGGTGAGTTGTAGATGATAAAATGGCCTGTGAAAGCTTATTATCTACTGAGGACTAGATTCTAAAAACTCACTGCAGTGTCCTCAGGAATCATGGCTGCAAAGCATAACATCATAAAGTATAAAAAATATCCTTCTAATATAGGAGAAAATCTTGGTCTCCTTTATTTTTAACAGTCAGCAGTTCTGGTCACTGAACTGTAAGAGATGGCTGTTATAATGGTTGCAAAAGCTAATAGAAATAAAAATCATATTAGTTTAATTTTAAATTAATCATCAAATACTTCTTGATGGATTTCACTGCCCCAGACACTGTGAACAAGAGATGCACTGGTTCTGCCTCTGTAGGGGGCTGCAAACCTACAGCTAAATGACCCTATGATCTGGAAGAAAAAGGCAAGGGAATGTGTTATTGACTTTTACAAAACCATTTTAAAGACATGTTCAATTGGAATTCTTCAAACAGGGAGGATACACGAAGTTTTAAACAAGAGTTTTAAAATAAATCTGGATATGATATTGAGGAAGCCTGGATGGTTGATGCTAATTCATTTACTTAAAACCAGTCTGTAAAATCTGTGAGGGCAGGGATTGTTTGGAACACAGTGAATAACCAGGGACTAGCAGAGTATCTGAAAACGAGTAGCCAAGTGAAAAATTAAAAATAAACAAGTAAAGCAAAGATCTCCAGAACTATTATGTACAGGTCTTCCTTCAAAGTGTTTAATCAGAGTGTCACTGATCAGTATACATGCCATTTAAATACAATGTAATGAGTATTAGGAGATAAACTGCGAACATTAGGATACAATCTCTATAAATTATAATTCAAGGATCTGGGCAGCTTCTTGGAGGCAGTAATACTTGAGCTGAGTTTTGAAGAAAGGAAGAAAAGGCAATGGGCACAGTGTATCAAATCATTGTGGAACAAAGAAGCATTATGTATTCAGGAACCAAAAAAGATGCAGCCTGGCTGCAGAAGAAAATGGGGTGGCAAGAAGGTGTGATGGTGGAGTAGGTGTTGAGAGCAGTGTCTAGAATTTGAAGGACCTTATATGTTATGCTAAAATTTAGGCTTTAGTCTACATTTAATGATTACTAAAATGTTTTAAGCAGGGACATAACCAGATTTGCCTTTTAAGGAGATCAATCAGGCCAACAGTGGTAGTGGTAAGTGGGGGAAGAGTAAAGGTAGGGAAAGTTTAAACAAGAATGAAGATAATGGAAGAGATATGAAAGATGTTAAGAAAGGGATTGGAGCCAGGGACTAAAGTTTGGATGTGGTACCATTTAATAAAATAGGTAATAGAAGAAGTGGAGTAGGTTTTTCTTGCAGGTGGGTGGGTAGGAAAAAGTTTTATAAATCCACTGTCCTTGAACTTAAGGTGCCAGCGGGAAAATAGTGGCCATGTTTCTCTTCTTCTAATGCCAACATCATTGAGGTCACCCACATCTCTCACAAATGTTTTTTGGTGTATATGGGTTTTGAAGCAGCGTATTTCTTAACTTTTTATGTGCTATAAAACCCCTTTAAAAGGACTTAACTGTCGCTATAATGTAAAAGATACAAATAATAATACATATTAAAAAAAAGACTTAACTGAACAAAAGTTTTAAGTTGGTCACTGTAAAATGGGAGTAATACAGAAAACAGTTCCTAATACTGACATAAATCCCCGATTCATATGTAAAAAACCCATGGAAGCATGCGTACAAAGATCAATCCACTCTCCATTAACAGTAAAGCAGACATGAGAAGTTATCTTTTTGAAAACACACAGAGTGATCGAGTATAGGCCATACCAGAAATTTAACTGGCAGAGAAAAATTCTTTTTTGTGCCTTATAGTCAGTCAAATAACATTTAATGACCCAAGAAACTATGGTCAGTCATTCATCTCGGAGTATTAGATGTGCTTTTCTTTCCTATTTCTATCAAAACATTCTGCTATGAATAATATTTGTGAGCTCAATCACGTCTAAAACATCAAATTGTTAGTCTAACCATTATTCAAAATTATTTTTCTCCCCCTATCATCAAGATCTTGCTTTTCATTACCTTCTCTTTCCTCCCAAGAGGGGTAGAGGGGTAGGGGAAAAAAAAAACCCAATCGCTCCCGGTTGCCTCTCAAAAGCCCAAAACATATCCCATCCCAGAACAGGAAAGAAGAGGGGAAGCAAAGTGAGTAAACTGCGACCGGTGACCCCAAGCACGGGATTGAGACCAAAAGCCCCGACTCGAAACGGAGATGGGGAGTAAATCAACACATTCGGAAAGATGTGTGCTATTTGCTAAAATATAAAGTCCCCAAAATCCCAGGCACTGGAGGTAAGAAACGGGAGAAAGAGCGAGCGAGTAACAGGCAGAGAAAAAGGTCCGACCCTCTGAGACTGCCAGAAACACGCAAGGAATGCAAAAGAAACGTCAGGAATCTGCGACCAGCTGCGGTCGACCGAAACGACCAGCACGTTAAAGCCCAGTACCGAGGGCAGGGACGCCGCTCAGACCCTTGGTTGGGGGATGGCGTGTGGGGACTGATAGAGTAAGTGAAACTGAATCCTGAAGGTAGAGATGGACTAGCTCCCCAGTCTGAGTCGGAGCACCAGGGTCTCGCACCCGTCGCTACCCGCCGGGATGGGGTTGGAGCGGGGGCTGGCGAGCTTCCCCGCCCCGAAACGGCGATCCTGACGGCGTCCACAGTGCGCCTGCGTAGGGCGAGGCCGGATTCTATTTGGCTACTGGGTGTACGACGGCAGTGGCGTTCTCTACCCGGCATGCTGCGCGGGGGCGACGGCCCTACGTCTATCCCCTTCCCAACCCTGCCCCCTCTCTCCCCTCCCGCCGCGGCCCCCCCTTCCCCTAAAGTAGTGAGACGGGCAGATGGAGGAGGGACTGTAATGGCGGCGGCCGGCGGCTCCCTGCTCTGACCCACGGCGGGCGTACAGCAGCGACCCCCACCTCGCCCCTCTCCCAGGCCGCCTCCGCCCCGCCGCCAGCGCGGGGTCACCCTCCCCGGCCCTTCCCCCAGCCATCGGCGTCTCGCCCTGCGCCCCGGCCGGGGCCCCACACACAATGGACGAGCTCGCCGGAGGCGGTGGTAGCGGCCCGGGGATGCCGGCCCCTCCACGGCAGCAGCAGGGACCGGGGGGAAACATGAACCTTTCTCCAGGGGGAAATGGAGCGGCGGGAGTAGGGGGTCCTCCTGCCGCCGAGGGAGCGGGTCCCGCGACAGGCCCCGAGCTGTCCCGGCCGCAGCAGTACACTATCCCGGGAATCCTGCACTACATCCAGCACGAGTGGGCTCGGTTCGAGATGGAGCGGGCGCACTGGGAGGTGGAGCGGGCCGAATTGCAGGTACCTCGCTGGGGTCGGTGTACGGGACGGCTCCGGCTGGGGGGGGGTGGGGCCGGGAGCCCCTCAGCTGGAGCCCTCGACCTTGGGAGGCCAAGAGGAACCTACCTGTGCGACTCGGGGGGCGACGGTTTGGCGACGGCTCTTCCCAGAGTCCCCCTCCCCCTTTCTCTCAGCAGCTTGTTCCCCAATCCTCACTAGCTGCGCGGTGCAGGCTTCCTTGGGGCAGCCATTTTGGCTTTTAGTATGGCGTCTGCGGGGGCTCCTCCGGAGGCTGCCTGCCACGGCCTCGAGAGCTTAGGGCTGAGCTCCGCCGTGGGATTGTCCGGCGTGTGCTGCCGGACACTCTGTTTGTATCTGTTGGTGCCTCCTGAAATGGAGAACCCAGGAGAGGCACTGGAATGGGCTCTTGACCATCTTTTGCCGGATCACCCCCGTTTCGGATTTGGCACGTCTGGCCCCCTCCCCCGGAGTTGGTACGCACTTGCCCCTTGACAGCCACGCTTCTTTCCAGGGCTGCCTCCGAGCACAATGGCTTGCAGCTAACCTGGGAAGTTTTCACTTCCAGCGCCAACTTTACCTTGTGCTACCTTACATTTCCTTTCAGTTCTTTGCTTAGGGACAGACTCAGCAACGCTTCTCTGTCCTGAATTTTTCTTCTAAGAGTATCCTTCACCAGGCCTCCCCCTACTCCATATCCTTTACTCTTTAAAAGCCAAATTATCCTATCTGCTATTTTTATGAAGTCACTGAGATAACATATAATGTCAGCTTCAAGTAAAACAAACTGTCTCACGTTACTAATTCAGGCAGGTAAAACAAAGTTAACTGGTCTCAGGACCCTTCATAATTGAGTCTGACTCCGTTCCTTAAGGTGAAACTTCTGTAGGCTGGCTTATGTAACTTTTGGAAGGTGCTGGTAGTTTTAAGAACCCATGATTCGGAATTCAGAATGGTTACAACTTCTAAAAATATGCAAATTTTTGGCTATTTATGTTTATTTTAAAGTCTTTCCAGGGCATAATTTAGACTTAAAAGAAAAAAGCATGCACTAAATGTTTTTGCACCTGTTCTTTACACTGGTATATATTTAGAATGTAAGCAGTATTGTTTGCTGACATACATGCTTGGAAAATGTAGTCTTGAAACAAGTAAGATTGGATTAATTTAGAAAGGGTGTCTTCAAATATCACTTCAGGTTGACACTGAGCTAGTAAACTTTGAACACTATCAAGTGAGTAAAGTTCAACTTTAAAAAGCGACAATACTGACATAGTTTGACACAGTCTTGAAAATGTTAAATGTAAATTAACACTTGTTAGTCAATTCAGTGTTTTTGAATTGTGCTTTGATAAACTATTGGGCCTTTAAAAATATAACTTCAAAATGCTGAAGTTAAAATGTATTGTTTCTTTTAACTTGTGTGTAGTCAGCTTTAAAATTTCTGGGATTTACAGTTTTGCTATACAACTTTTTGCATCACATTGCAAATTTAATATTCTGAATGAAATTTGAAAGGCATTTTTAAAAATTGCGCTTAAAAAGTACTTACTTGGTCTCACTGAATAATATGGTACTTCACCAGTCCCTGATACAGTATCTGTAACCTTTGAACTGTTGTGGGAAAGATTGTATTTTACCCCTTTTTGACTTTGCACGTTGTTTTAGTCTTTCATAAGCCTCACTGTTAGTAGATGAGAAAATGTCTTGTGTTTACATCAGTAAAATCACATACAGAATGAGGTCATATTGTCTGTTCTACTCCTTGTTTTCTTTTCTAAGTCCTTTGGCAGCAGCAGAAGTCTTAAGGAATATTCTTTTGCTTTTTTGCTATCAATTGATCTGTTGACATATTAGTTCTTATATAGCCATTCTAAGCTTTTTTTGTTTGCTTCTTTTGAAGCAGTTCTACAAATTTTTTCCCTGGGTATTTTCATTATTTCATACTGATTCTTTTGGAATAAAATATTTTTATTATTGTGTTTGTGGTTTTATTCTATTTTTCTAAAATATTTTATTGTGTCAGTTAATAAGGTTTCAGGTTTCCTTCTAGAATATTGATATTGCTTTCATGTCTTTAGTAAAATTGCTTCTGACATGTATATTTAAATATGTATGTGTTGAATAAAAAATTTAAGAGAGAGTGCAAGTGAATCATAGATTTTAATTTTAAACTTACTTTTAAGAAAGATGCCATAGAGCTGAGACCACTTAAATATTACTGTATACAGCCTTGGATATACTGTTCATCTACATATATATTTTTAAGTGTGCAACAGTGAAACTATTGGTTAATGAGTACGAAGAGGCTAAGGTATTTTAATGTAAAATTTCAATATGAAATTACATTTTTCCTGACTTTGGGAATGATTTTTAATCGAAACTTTTCACTATGGTATTATCCTTTGTAAAAGGCTTTTGGGGTAGAGGTCTGTCTTGGAAACTTGTAACTAAACCAAAGGATCATTTCTTAAAGCTTTTTCTATCTTTGTGCTGCTTCCTTATCTTGGACTTGGTAAAACATTGTTAGTAAAACTCTAGGTCAGTTATTTCTAAATAACAATGCTAGTCAGAATTACTTGTAAAACTTTAAAAAACATCCAACTTCTCCCTGTCCTCTAAAAGATTATATTGATTTGGTCTAGGACTTGGAAAAATGGAGTGTTTGTGGGGTTTTGGCAGTTCATGTTATGTAAAATATTTAACTGCCACATAATCAGCACTACAGTGTCATGAAGTAGCTATCATTCCTGTTATATAGATGAAGCAAATTTAGGTGAAGTAACTGCCAGTTTCACCCAGCTATTAAGGATTGTAGCTGAAATTTAAACCCAGGTTTGTTTGAGTCTAAAGCCTGTGCTATTCTTGAAACCATTGTCATCTTAGCCTTTTTTTATAGAAATAGGTTATAACTTATAATTCTTTGTCTCTCACTATTTGTCATTCACCTCTTCTGTGCATTTCAGCAAAGTGTATTGGGTCCCCATGATGTTTGCGGTCTAGTTTATGTATATTATAAATAAGTACTAATATTTTTCTTTTTTTAAAGATTTATTTACTTATACAAGAGCTGGGGTGTAGGCCATAGGTGGGGGTGTGTGTGAGAGGATGCACCAGAGACAGAGTGGGGAGCAGAACAGGTGGATCTCACTGAAATAAACTGAGGGAAGCAGTGGTCGGGACAGAAAAGGTCTGCTGCACCATGTGGTTAGCTCACTGGCTGGGGATGGAACTTGTGCTGCAGTGCTGCTGATAGCTTCATAGTGCTGGGACTGAACAGCTTACGCCACCAGGGAGGCCCCTGTACTATTATTTTTCTTCTGGTATATAATAATTCCTTAAGCTTAAAAAAGAAAGAAAAAAAACACGAAAAACAAATGGTTACCCTAATGAATAAATGTTGCAAAACACTAACATCAACAGTGGCTGACACCACAAAAGACAACTCTTTGTACCTTCCAAAAGAAAATCTCATCACCACCTAAGTAGTCTTGCACAAAATGTTTGTATACACACAGTGTTTGTTTGCCAACTATAAAAATATGACAGATAATATATAGTCTAGTAGTTTGTATTCAAAATCTACTAATTCTCTAGCAAATGTAAAATTTTAGTGTTGTGTTTGCACACACTGGCATGCAGATAAGACAACATTGTGTGTTGCCATTTGAAGATCTTAATTAATAGGAGGTATTTTACTTAGATATAATGCATTTTTTTTCACTTTTTTTCCCAGTATATCCTTTATTCGGTTCATCTCAAATGCCTTCCTGTTACCCCAACAAAACACCCAGTTTACTAATTCTTTTTTATTCCCTTTTAATGTTAACACTTTGTGGTCTGCTCAAGTATTAGTACGTGTTTTTGTCACCAGTATCGGGTGGCCGCTCACGTATTAATACATGTTCATCTAGTCTCCGGTTTTTCACGCCACGGTGGATTTATTTGGAACTATTAGGGGCTATTTCTTTGATCGTACTCAGTCTAGAAGCTTTACACATTGTTTTGGTGAAAGTGTAAGGTGTTTTATGAAAGATATTAGTTTTTTTAATATCCAGTAGTTCAGGAGTTGTGTGTGTTTTATTGAATGCTTCTACCATTCATGCGGTGACACAGAAAATGGCCGGCCCAAGGGCTGGGAAATTTAAAGGGCACCGGCACACAAAGTGTTAACACCATCCTTCCCACCACTAGTTGCTAGAAAGATCAGTGATACCCCCCATATATACTGACTGAGTTTTATTGATTGCAGTGTAATTATTCAGTAAATATATTTGAGTGCTACTTCTAGTGTTTGTACTGTGCAAGTGAAATGTGATAAACCAGAAATTAGTAAGAGGCTGAGAAAATGAATGGTGAGGGCAACCTGCGTATGAAGTTTCACCTAAATAACTAATGTTTACTGAGCACTTTCTCTATGCCCAGCACTATTTTAAGTTCTTAATATGTATCTTAGCTCATTTAATTCTTATAAGTTCTTAGGGGGGTAAGTATACTTTTAGATTTGAAGTATAAATACCTAACTGTAGGTACTCCAATTTGAAGAAACAGTATTAGCAGAAGTTCTAAAGCAGGAGAGGGCTTTATGAAAGTGTGTGAGCTGAACTATTAATTATACACATGGAACAGTCTTTTTCCTTATGAGGAAAGGGATTTGTATGCTTTCTGTTGGGGAAAAAAGGGATCTTGGGGAAGAAAATGGGGGCCACTATCTTATATAGATAGCCTCGGATCTTAAAATACACTTTAGTTCAGTGATTACTAATTTTGGAGAATTAGTCTCCTTTGAATAAATTGATGAAAACTGTGGAGAATTTTCTAGTTTAAAAAAAATGGTGTGTAAAAAATATTGTCTACAATGATTGTGAAACCTTATTGCTGCCTGAGGAAATAGCCCTCGCTTAACCTGTGCTTTTTTTTTTTTAAGATTTATTTATTTATGCATACAAGCTGGGGTACAGGCCAGAGCCATGGAGGCGGTGAGAGGGTTCACCAGAGACAGAGTGAGGAACAGCACAGGCAGATCGAAGGAAATACACTGCTGAGGGGAGCAGTTGGTTAGGCAATGCCCCGCCCTGTGGGAGTCTCCTCTGCTGGGAGTTGAACTCCATCTCTGCTGCTGACAACGGACAGCTTTGCTTGTGTAGCCCAAGCCGCTGCTGACAGCTCCACAGCGCAGCTCTTAACCACTGCGCCACTAGGGAGGCTCCTTTAACTTGTGCTTTTCATTTCTTTACTACCGCTGACTTAGTTCAGGGTGCTCCTCTGGCCTGAATTCTCTGGAATAATCTGGCAGTCCCTATCTAAGTCCCTCTCTTAAAGTTTATCCTCAATATTGTAAGTTTGGTTATATTACATATATCCTTGCTTTAATTTTTTTATTATGGAGTTTTAAATGTACACAAAAATAATATTGTATGTTTGATCTCCTATAAAGTTGTCATTCATCATAAACAGTAACAGCTCATGACCAGTCTTGTTTTACTTAATGTCTATTCACTACTTCCCCAAGTTATTTGAAGCAAATTCTAGAAAGATCTAATTTTGCCTCTCAGTATTTCAGTATATACTTTAAAGATAAGGACTTTAAAATCATTATTATAGTTGTATACCAAATTGTTAAGAAAAATGAACAATTCCTTAATATTACCAAATATCTACTGTTTGTTATCTTTGGACAGTCTTTTTCAATCAGAACACAAATAACACATTGGGATTAAAACCCTCTCCGTATTTCTGGGCCTCCCTGGTGGTGCTACGGGTTAAATCTCAGCACTATGTAGCTATCTGCAGCCACTGCAGCAGGTGTTCAATCCCTGGCCAGGGAGATTCCCACATGGCTCAGCAGACCTCTCCTGTCTCACCTGCTGCTCCCCTCAGCAGTGTCCTTTGGTCAATCTGCCTGTTCTGCTCCCCACTCTGTCTCTGGTGAATCTTCTCACCGCCCCATACCTCTTGCCTACACCCCAGTTCTTGTATGCATAAATAAATAAATAAACAAACAAATAAATAAATAAATCTTTAAAAAAATAAAATCCTCTCTATATTTCTTTCCTTTTTCTTGCTATTTGTTGTTGGAGAACTCAGGTTACTGGTTCCAGAGTGCTTTCCTGTGGTATAGTTTAACATGTTTTGTTGTCTTGTTTCCCCTGTGGGCACGGTCAGAATTGGTTTATTTTCTTTTGTTGGGTGTGGGGCAGGTGGCAAGACTACTTCATAGCTGGTGGTGAGGTCCTCTGTTAGAAGGCACAGGGGGTTGTCTTTTGTGGTGTTAGCAGCTATTGATGTTAGTGCTTTGCAACATTTGTTCAGTAGGGTAACCATTAGTGTGTGTGTGGTTTTTTTTTTTTTAGATTTATTTTTTATTTATGCATACAGGAATTGGTGTATAGGCCAGAGGTGCAGGGGGTGAGAGGATTCAGCAGAAACAGCAGAGAGAAGAATAGGAGGATTTACTAAAATACACTCCTGAGGGAACAGTGGTTGAGACAGGAGAGGTCTGCTGTGCCATGTGGGTCAGCTCCCTTGCTAGGGATCAAACTCAGGCCTCAGTGGCTGATGATAGCTTCATAGTGCTGAGACTTTTAACCCCTGAGCCACCGGGAGTCCCTCCTTTAGGTTTTTTTTTAAAACTTGCTAAGAAATTGAGATATAATTAACATAATATGAAATCTACCCCTTAAAAAATGTGTTTTCTTTGTTTTTTCATGTATTTTCTGTGTTGTGCAGTCATTATCGAATTTTAGAATATTCCCGTTTCACAAATATTCCCGTTTCACAAAAGAATTCTGCTACTGTAGCAATTAGTCCCAGTTCCCCCTATTACTTGACAACTACTACTTTCTGTTTTTGTGATTGAAGAGTAATCTACTTTCTGTCTCTCTGGATTTGCCTATTTGAAAGAATAATCTACTTTCTATCTGTCTTGATTTGCCTATTTAACCATTCCTTACAAATGAATCACATAGTATATAGCTTTTTGTGACTGGCTTCTTTCACCTAACAATGCTTTCAAGGTTTATCGATGTTGTAGTATGGAACAGTACTTTATTCCTTTTATGGTGGAATAATTTTCTATTGTATGGATTTACTACGTTTTGTCTGCCTGTCTGATGAGGGACATTTGGATGTTTCTATTTTTGTCTATTATGAATAATGCTAATGCTGTGAACATTTAGGCCTAAGTTTTTGTGTGAACATACATTTTCACTTCTGGGGATGTACCTAGGAGTAGAGTTACAGGGTTACGTTCAGCTTTTTGAAGAAATGCCGAAATGTTCTTCAAAGCGGTGTACCATTTTACATTCCCACCAATAGTGTAGGAGGGTTCCATGGCCACCCTTACCCGCCCCCCACCTTCTCCCAACTTTGAAATGTTTTTATTAAGGATTGTCTTTTATCAAAAGCCTTTCCTTTGAATTTGTTTAAACTTCTTCTCATTTCAAATGTCTTTTCTCTCTCCACTCCTCTCCATCATAGACTTTATATTTTAGAGAAATTGTACAGCAAAATTGAGCAGAAAGTACAGAGTTCTCACATAATCCCTCCCAACAAAGCCTTCTCCGCCATCAACAGCACCACCAGTGTGTACATTTGTTACAGTTAATGAATCATCATCACCAGTCATTATCAACCAAGATCTGTAATTTATTTTAGGATTCACTCTGTCCTTGTACATTCTTTTGGAGTTTGACAAATGTATAATGCCATGTATCCATCTTTATAGGACACAGACTAGTTTCACTCCCCTGAAAACCCTTTGTGCTCTACCTGTTCCTCCCTACTTTCCCAAACTTCTGTCAACCACTGTTGTTTTTACTGTCTTCAGAATGCCCTGTAATCGTAATCATATGTAGTATGTATCCTTTTCAGATTGGCTTCTTTTACATAGTAATGTGCATTTAAGATTCCTCCTTAAATGCCATTTTTTGTGACTTGATCTTTTCAGTGCTGAGTAATATTCTTTCATACGTATGTACGGTGGTTTTGTCCATTCATCTATTGAAGGACATCTTTGTTACTTTATAAATTCTGGTATGTATGGACATGTTTTACAGTAATCTAGATAAGTACCGAGGAGCTCAGTTGTTAGATTGTATGCTAGTATATTTAGTCTCTTAAGAAATTATCAGTCTTCCAAAGTATATCTCTTTGTGTTCCCACCAGCAGTGACTATGTTGCTCTGCATTCTTACCGGGTTTTGATGTCAGTATTTTGGATTTTAGCCATTCAGCAGGTGTGTGTTTTAATTTTTAATTCCTGAATGACATAAGCTGTTGAGCATCTTTTTCATATGCTTATTTTACATTTATCTTCTTTGGTAAGGTGCATAGTTGGATCTTTTGCCTATTTTTAAATTGTGTTTTCTCTATCTCTTCCCTCCTGACTTTTGCTTCCTTTTGGCATGGAATATTGTTGGGCCTTGTTGATTTGTGAAGAATTATTGATTTTTGAATAAATTACAGCTGGCATTATTATAATAACATTAATTATATAAATCTACCTTAAAAAAACCTACCCTAGAAGGTTCTTAATAACTTAATCTAAAGAAATGGCTACTGAACCTTGCCTTTGGCTGTCCTTTCAGTAAGGCTATCAAAGGCAATGATTAAATTTATTTTGTCTAGAGATACTTGTGAATATCTGGAGATACTTAATGAAGTTTCTAATTGTAAGAGTAAAATCTGTGGTGTACCCAAATTTAATAATCACAGTTACCTGGGATGCTTTAAAAATATATCTTCTCAAATTTCATTCCTGGTTATTGTGATATGGTAGTCTGAGTCTTTTTTTTTTTTTTTTTAGTAGTCTGAGTTTTTAAAATGTATACCTAGTAATTCTAATGTTAATCAAGTTTGGGACCCTGCCTGACTAAAAGGCTCTGAATGATTTCTTTCCTGTCAACACTCATTCCTTCTGTTGAAATTGTAAACTTTAGCAATATAACTCCTTTCTCTGCACTCCCAGTGACTTACCCTTGTGAATACTTAAATTTTTGTACCTTTTGTATTTTGTTACTTTCAATTTTTGACTTTGTAATACATTGAAGACACTTGATAACAGGAATTTACAGATTTTGAATATGCTAGGAATTTTTGTTGACTTTAGTTTGAAACATTGAATAGTTTTGGTCGCAGATGAAAGCATTACATTCATAAAAAGAAAGATATCATTTATACATTTGAATGCTTTCAGTGTGTTGGGAATTATTCTCATTTTCACACCACCATATGTAACACTTTTTTCCACTTTAGAGAGAAGGAAAAGTAACAAGGGGTTAAATAACTTGAACAATTACACTTAGTAGGTAATGAAGCCAGGAGCTGATGAGGGCTTTGTGAACAATATGTTACATATCTTTTTTTTTTTTAAAGATTTATTTATTTATACATACAAGCTGGGGTACAGGCCAGAGGGGTGGGGCAGCGAGAAGGTTCACCAGAGACAGAGCAGGGAGCAGAACAGGCAGATCAGAAATACACTGCTGAGGGGAGCACCGGGCGAGGCAGGAGAGGTCTGCTGCACCATGAGGGAATCTCCCTGGCCGGGCAGTGAACTCACATCGCGCGCTGCCGACAGCTCCACAGTGCAGCTCCACAGTGCAGCGCTCAACCACTGTGCCACCAGGGAGGCCCTGTTACATATCTTAAGGAATGCCAGTACTTGTGTTCATTGGGGTCACTTAAGTGATAATTGTGAACAAATGACTAATAAGCTCAGGGTGACAAGAGTTAAAAGACTTATCGCTGAAGTAGTGAAATTTTGGACCATCTTTAAGTGTTGCATTCATCATAAGCCTGTCTACCTTTACTTCCACATTGATACCATGTATATAGATAGATAGATAGATAGATAGATAGATAGATAGATAGATAGATAGATCTGTATATAGATAGATATATGTCTGTCTGATGTCGTTTAGAGTCGAAGGATTTGAGAGCGGAGCGGGGTCCTTGGGTTCACCCTGGGAAAGGTTTCACCAGAGCTCCCTTCGACGGACATGACAAATTTCTCCACGAGACAGAGACTCAGTTATAAAGAACAGGTTTATTAGGAAAAGGGTCAGTGAAGCATAGGACACTTGCACAAACACAAGTGGGCAGAAAGCTGCCCCGCTGAGGGGCAGGTTTGCTAAGAGAGGCCTGCATGGTGCAGGTCACAGACAGACAGGCAGGCCCCTGCCCTGCAGAGAGACAGAGTTGGTAAGGGAAAGCACCTGCATAGGCACAGGTGGGCAGAGAAATGGCTGCCCCAAGTTCCTGCCGGATGGTACTGATATAACCCTCTTGAGTTGGGAGGGGGCTCATCATGTAGGATGGCTGTCTGTTTACTGGCTAGTTAGAATTAGAAAAGAGACCGGGAGATTCTACAATGGGCTCAATCTCCATATCCTTGGCCCTAGAGACTGCTGTCTATTGCCTACCCATGCTCTGCAACCCAGGAGCCGGGTGCCAATGGTTAGGGTGCCAATGGTTATATTGATTTCTTCTACCCCCACTTCCTTGTGTGGGTCTAGTTCTAATCTTATTTTGTGTTATATCTCCTCCATCATGTCTGTCCCTCCAACTCTGTCTTTATTGGAGATCATTGTAATCCTATTAATGAAATACTAAGAGTGACATTTTTAGCAGCCATTTTTCTGCCCACCTTTGCAAGTGTCCTTTCCACCAACTCTGTTCCTCTGCAGGGCAGCGGCCTTTCCTGCCTGCCTGTGACCTGTACCATGCCGGTCTTCACTGACCTCCCTCAGCAGAGGCAGCTCTCCTCAGGGCTGCCCGCCTGCCTGCAACCATGCCAGCTTCTCTTTTAGCAAACCTGTCCCTTTCGGGGCAGCCCTTCCTGCCCACTGTGTCTGTGCAGGCATCCTTTACTTCCCTGCCCCTTCCCCTAATTAACTTGTTCTTTTAAGTATAAAAAAAAATAAAAATGACATTTTAACTTTTTTCTAACAACTGCATAATATTCTTTGTGGATATAATTGATATAACTAGTCCACTGTTGCTTTAAGATTGCGTTAAATTTTCACAAAGCATTAGAAACTGTGTTCTTTCTTAAATGTGCAATCAGCCAACCGTACCTACTGCCTCACAGTAAACTGTTGTGTTGCTTTTTGCTTTGTTATAATTGTTTTTAGCAGTTATAAAACAGTTCTTAAGTTTTGTATAATGCCTTGTTAATTCATGGCTTGCTAATCTGAATTTAAATGAGGGGTCATGATTGTTTTAAGTTTGAAAACTATTAACCAGGGCTTGGTTTCATTTAAGCTGTGTCTTAGTGAAATCCTAAAGAATGAAAGAGTAAGAAAGACAAAACAAAGAAAAAGGTGAAATAGAAAAAAATAGGAGGGGAGTAGAGAAGCAGTGGATGAGTATAATAATATGCCACTGACAGTTGTCTTACTTAATAAAAGTAGTATTTCAGAGTGACTTAGACTAACATTTGTTCTGTTGCTTTATTTCTGGAGCTTTAAAAAGTGCACCAGATTTCCATAAATTTACATTTAAAAAAGGAGTGGGGGTAGAGATCAGGGTTATGAATTTTTATACTTTGCACCCAGGTCATCTCATTCTTAACACAGTGAAATGAATTAAATTTTGCTTTAAAGGGACCTTTTTTTTTTTTTTTAAACTCAGTGTATACCCAATATGACAGTAAAGGGTCTGACATGTAATAGATATTTGCTAAATAGTTGTTAAATGAAGTTGTTGAGGACATTCCATTAAGATGTTAGATATGAGAAGCTGAAAGGTAATTTTTGTAGTACATGTATGAAGTATGTATTTTCTTTTATTAAAATTCATGTCTCAGAAATGAATTATTTATGCACCGTCATTGTTGAGAAAATAGTTTATCATCAAACAGCTCGTTGAACTTAGTTTTTTGTTTTGTTTTATTCTTTTTAAGTCTGTACTTGAAGCAGCAGAAGCAGTCAGTTTTTGGCAAACATATGTACAGAATCCAGACATTCATAATCTGTCACCCATTAGGCAACAGTGAGGATGACTAGGACACAGCACTACAATTAGTGGGATGTAAATCAGTTTAGCTATGAGCTCTCCATTTATTCTTTCTTAAGACATGGCTCACCCAGAAGGAATGACTTTGGTGTGTTCAAACAAAGTTACTTCTCCTTTCAATTGGAAATAAGCTTTTCATCACTTTCTGATTCCTCTTAGCACATTCAGCGTTTAACATTATCTTCTGGGTCTGGAGATTGTAACTGTGGGCTGATAACTGGGAGAGAGATCACCCCCTTGGAATGTCAGGCACCCAGAACTGAACTGTATGGAACTGTAGGTGAACCCAACCATTTGTGTATGTGAAGAAAAGTCTGTCATGGACCACACACTACCCAGCACCAGAAATTTGAGGCAGAAAATTTCAATAGAAGTAGGAGTAGGATGTAAATTCTCAGCTTTAGGTTGGATGGCTCTTGTAGCAGTTCTTACCCTTGATGCCAACATGTGTTCCTGAACTGAAGTTCTCACTTCAGCTGTATTTGTCTCTTGCTCTTTCTCATCAACTTTTCTGGTTTTTTGCTCTCTTGCATTTTCTTCAACATGACTATATTGTGACCTGTGGATTTTCAGGAATATCCTGGCTATTTTCACAGTAAACATGTTTCTGGAGCCTCTGATAAACCTCTGTTTGCTTGCCATTGGTACTTAAATTGTTGGTACAAATTCCACAGAGTGTCCTGATGGACTGTTAATTGGAGGCAAAATTGTTAGCAAAGGAAGATTGTGCCAGCTTCATTATTTTTATTAGACTTGACTTCTGCGTTAGAAGAAATACTTGGTTTATTCTTCTTTATCATCAGTAGGTTCCTCATCAAATCGCACTAATAGGAGAATCACATTCTCATCTAGGTCCTCAAAAAATTCTCACTGATTTTAATTTGAACATGCCATCTCCAGGAACTTGCAGAGAAAGGGAAAACCTGCAATCTTAAGAATTACCTACAATTTATTTTTTAACTTCTTGAGGTAGTTTTTATTGTTGAACTAACTCATCTCTTTCACCTTTCTTTTGTCTTTTATGTGTAAAGATATGAGGAAGACAATCACAATGACAATAATAATAGTGAACTAGAAACTCAGTAAAATTGAAGTGTCCAAGAGGTCAGTCAACTATGTACTCAGTCAGATAGTTTCCAGTCCAGCGGTAAAATACAGTACAGTTCACCCGTACGCCCTATGGTGCTCAGGGAACTCAAATCCCACCCTGGCATTTCTGAACTTAGTCTTTTTACTAAGTTTATATACTAGTTTGTCTTTTCCCCTTTTCCTTTTTTTTTTTTTTTTGCTAATACCTTTGAGAACTACTAGATATCCTCCGTTACTTAAGAACTTATGTTTTAAAATTTTGTTTGCGGTTGTATTTAGATGCTTTTATAGCTTATTAGTTTTTAATATTAACATTTTATATGAAAAAGTGACTTATTTTGTAATATTAATTTTTTAGGAACAGCTACAGCTATCTTTTTGGGTGTAAATCTTTTCAGAACTTTTTCTATACATGTGTAGTAGTGAATCTAAATGGGGGACATTTTGGTAGTATCTGGTGACATTTTTGGTTATCACAATCAGAGGTTAGGGATCATTTCATGTCCATTTGTGTCCAATGCCTAAAAAATGCCTAATAATTGCAGTATATAATTATTGAGTGAATATATATTTTTTAAAGATTTATTTATGCATATAAGAACTGGGGTGTCGGCCAGAGATGTGGGGTGGTGAGAGGATTCCCCAGAGACAGAGTGGGGAGCAGAATAGGCGGATCTACTGAAATACACTGCTGAGCGGAGCTGTAAGCTAGGCAGGAGAGGTCTGCTGCGCCATGTGGGAAGCTCCCTGGCTGGGGATCATAGTGCTGAGACTTAATCTATTGCTCCACCAGGGAGCCCCTATTGAGTGAATATATTAATAAAAGTATTCTGGTGGTATAATTTAAAAATATTTCAATTCAGTATACTTAAATTACCTAATTTTTTAAACAATGTTACAGTGTTAGATTTATGAACTCCTGTCATTTCTTAATTTTACTCAGAACACGTAACTCAAATACTAGAAAGCTTATAGCCAAAATAACTTGTCCCCTACCTTTTCTGTCTCTATAGTGCAGCTTTCCAGAAAAAGTCACTTTTAACACTTTGTTGATGTTTTTCTACCTTTTTTTTTTTTTAAAAGATTTATTTATGTATGTAAGAGCTGGGATGTAGGCCAGAAGTGTGGGGCAGGGGTGAGAAGATTCACTAGAGACAGAGTGGGGAGCAGAATAGGCAGATCTACTGAAATACACTGCTGAGAGGTCTGCTGCACCATGTGGGTCAGCTCCCTGGCTAGGGAACAAATTTGTGCTGCGGTGGCTGGGGATAGCTTGATAGTGCTGAGACTTAACTTGTTGCGCCACCAGGAGGCCCTTCTTCCTTATTGTTAATAATAGAATTATATAACTATTATTTGTCTTTGGCAGTATTAAATATTACCTTTGGACTTATGGTAGCAGCGTTTATCATACCACTTCATGTGCTCTCATCATATTCCCATATAGGTAGTAAAATTAGTTAAGTGGTTAGATTTTACATTGTTATGAACATGTAATTTGTCAATCAAGAAATATGCTGTGAATACTTTCCCTTTTCTGAAGTTTTATTTTTTCGTGTATTTGACTCCTTTAAAAAAATTTCTTTTAGCTTTCTATTTTCCCAAAAGGTCCTACAGTCTTTCAAACTCAAACTTCACATTGTCCTTCAGTTCTGCCTCTTGTGTAGAAGGGTGACCATTTACCTCCAAGAGCTATCAGTCCCTTGCTCTGATCTAAACTTGTTCTAGAATTGTTACTCAGAAGCACCTGTTTGTTATCCACCTCTTTGGTGTAATGTTACTATTATGAAACTTCTGTCTGTTTATCAGAGTTGGGACACTCCCCCTCCCTTTTTTTAACTGGATTCCATTCTGCCTTCTTTTCTTGGTTTAATCCTTCATTTAAATACTTTAATTTCTTGACAAAAGTTAGATATGAGTTAACTCATTTTAAAAAGGACTGTCTTTTTAAAATGTCTTTTATTCTTATACTTGATTGGGAGAACACCCCTTAAAAGAAGGCTATGCTAATCTTGGAGAAGCATTATTGTAGTCTCATGTCTTTACAGTACTTTCTCTGTTCAAATGATAATGGGTCTGCTCATCTAATTTTTCCTCCTGTCTCCTGCTTTTATCCATCTAGTCTGTTTTGAGATATTTTCTTTAACTATTTTCTAATTCGGTTAAAGTTTGTAAAAACATTTTCTCATCTGAATTTTTTAAAAAACAATGGTGTTTTGTTTTTAGTTTTGGGGGGATAGTAGAGTTTTTTAGTTGTTAATCTTTTTCTGAATTGTTGGTTTTCTCTGAGTTTCTTTTTTCTTTTGCCTCTTTCTCACATCAAGCTTTTCTGAAATACTGTGTAGATTTCTGTTGTTCTCAGATGTCCATCTTTATAATTTTAGCTTTATAGACAAAGTTTATACCATTCATGTGTGTATTTTATTTAGAGCTTACCTGGAGAGTAGTAATATGTCACTACTCAACTTTGTAGTCTGGTTTTCTTCAGTTCTTCTGTCAGGGCTTTCCAGAATTCTTTCTTAGAAGTCTTATCTCTTCCATTAGTATAGGTGGTTCATTTTCCACCTAGATACTAATTATATTCACATACCAGCCTTACATAAGCTTTTTATACTTGACTTTTTTTGTTATTCCTTTAATTTTTTTTTAGCATTTTTGTTTGTAGTATCCTTGTGTTCTGCCTTGTTTTCACCTTTTCTGGTGATTTTTATAACTAGATTTTAATAACTAGATTTTAATAACTATGGCTCAAATTTTAAAAAATTAACTTTTCTAAGCAAACTTAGCTTCCTGTTGTGTGCTGTTTGATAGAAACAAAAAAATGTCATCTAATGCAAGTATTTTTTTTAATTCAATTTCTATTTTAAATTCAACTTCAATAGAAAAGAGGTGGGGTTTTTTGTTCAAAAGTAACAGTATGTCATTTGTGCTGTCTTTTAGTACATATTAAAATATTATAACTGACCCATTTTTTTAAATTGTGGTAAAATACACCTAAATTTTACCATACTAATTTTTTTAAAGATTTATTTATTCATACAAGCTGGGGTGTAGACCAGAGGTGTGGAGTGGTGAGAGGATTCACCAGAGACAGAGTGGGGAGCAGAACAGACAGATGGACGGAAGTACACTGCTCAGGGGAGCAGCAGAGGAGGCAGGAGAGGTCTGCTGCGCCCTGTGGGAATCTCCCTGGCTGGGTATTGAATGCTTGCTGCAATGACTCTGGATAGCTTCATAGTGCTGCGCTTAACCCGTTGAACCACCAGGGAGGCCCCATACTAAATTTTTTAAAAAAGGTTTGTTCTTATTTATGCATACAAGAACTGAGGTGTAGGCCAGAGGTTCAGGGGATGAGAGGATTCACCAGAAACAGGGGAGAGCGGAAAAGGCGGATTTACGGAAATAACACTGTTAAGGGAGCAGGCGAGACAGGAGAGGCCTGCTCTGCCATGGGGGTTACCTAGCCAAGGATCAAACTCATGCCTCAGTGGCTGGTGATAGCTTGATAGCTCTGAGACTTTAACCCCTGTGCTGCCAGAGATTAAGCATACTAAATATTAAATATTTTTAAGTATTCAATATACCTGTATTAAATACATTTATATTGTACAGCCGTCACCACTATCCATTTCCAGAACTCTAAAACTGAAACACTACCCATTTTTTATTTATTTTTGTGTATGGAATTGGTGATCCAACTTCATTCTATTATATGTGGCTGCCCAGTTAACCCAGCACCATCTGTTAGAGACTCCTTTCTCTACTGTCTTTGAGGTTGCAGAATTGCACTAAAATTTATTAACATTCCACTCTTGAATTTTTTATCTACAATTAAATTCATGAGTCATGAAACCCAAAACAAAACTAAAAAAAAAAAAAAAAAAAAAAACCCCAGGGAAACGCTCATAAAACTACATATGGACCCCAGAATAAATAGCTGAACAGGATGTGATTTTTAAATTCTTTGAAGATTATAAAACTGTGTAGAAACCAAACACTTAGGTTTACTTAAAACCTGGAATCACTGACCAGAAACTTTACAGTTGGTTCATGAGAAAACAGCAGCACGGGGTTTGACTGAAACTATACTGATCTAGTTGCACCCATGTTGTTAATTTTTTGTTTCAAATTGAGTGTTCTAAAGTTTGAACACTTCAAATTTTAAGAATGCATTAAAATTTGGTGGACACTTTTACCTGAAATCACTTGATTCTAGGCAATAGTGCCCAGTCAGATCTCTTAAAATTTGAATCTGATTTAGATATTAATTTCAACAGAAATATGCAAGGCAACTAGGTACCCTATTCTTTAAACCTGCCACCTCTCCCTGTGACTCAGCAGATGTCATTACCTCCTACTTAACAGAGAAAATAGAAACCTATCAGATGGGGAGTTCTTTATATTCCTGCTACCAAATTTACAAATTATATGTGTGCACACTATCCCCTTCTTTTAGATTGCTCTTAAAATGGGAAAGACATTTCTTAAAAGGTTTTTCTCTGCTAATTATTCATTCGTTCATTCATTAACTGTTTATTGAACACTCAATTGATAGGCTGTGTGCAAGGCACTGGGGATAAAACTAAACAAAATAAAGCTCTTGCCTTCATGGAGCTTGTATTTTAGTAATTAGAGAAACTTTCTCATGTGATTGTAATTGCTGGGATGGAAAATAGAGCAGAAAAGGGTGGGGCAAAAACTGGATTTGTTTTTGAGATTACTATGGAAACTAATCTTCCCTGGGGTACCTTTTGCTCTTTGGTTGTGTGTGTGTGTGTGTGTGTGCGCGCGCGCGCGCGCGCGTGTGTGTTTTAAATATATTCTAGATACCATTTTAATTTCCTTTTTTTTTAAGTTTATTTTTTAAGTGGCAGTCCTGAGGATTACAATTAACATCTTACCCATTTCAGATTAATACCCATTTAATTATAGTATCATTCAGAAACTTTTCTCCTGTAAAGTGCTACTCCATTTCACTTCCTTTGTGTTACTATTTTATAAATTTCATCTTTAAATGATCATTTTGATATTTGTTTTGCCTCTTAGATGTGTAAATTAGTGTTTTTCTCTCTTGCCACTTTTAGGATTAAGTACAGGTCCCTAGCTTTTTGTGACTACGTGAAGCTAAAGATGAGTTTCTTTTTTTGTTACCAAAGAACCTTCACATTTAACAGCCTCCATGGTGGCACAAGGGGTTAAGTCTCAGCACTATGAAACTATCAGCAGCCACTGAAACATAAATTCGATCCCAGGTCAGGGAGCTAACTCAGTAGTACAGCAGACCTCTCCTGCCTCACTTGAAGCTCCACTCAGCGGTGTATTTCAGTAGATCTGCCTATTCTGCTCCCATCCACTGTGTCTCTGGTGAATCCGCTCATTCCACCCTGTACCCCGCACCTCTGGCCTACACTCCAGCTCTTGTATGCATAAATAAAACAATTAAAAAAAAAACCTTCATATTTAGCCTTTAATGGTCCTTATAGTTACTGTTTTTCTCATAGTTCTCAAATATCTGATAGATTGCACCGTCTCATACAGAAATCTGTAGGGTATGACTTGCAGGCCAAATCCAGTCCCAGACCTGCCTGTCTTTTGTAATGTCCCATTTTTGAAGAGTTGTGAAACAAAGCAACAAAGAAAAATATGTAATAATTACCTGTTCTCTTTAGAAAACGTTGCCACCTTTCCCCTGGAAAATACCCAGTTTACCTCCAGTAAAAATTTTAACTGTTGCTTTGCCACTTTGTCTTAGGAACACTGTTTCACTTACTGCTTCTACTGTTCCACCAACTGCCAGTTGGGTGATTAGGTAGATAGTGACCCAACTCCAGAACTTCAATTTAGAAGTTCAGTTGTTTCCTTGGACCATTCCTGTCACCAGTGATTGTAAGTTGATTTCCCTGAGGAAGCTAATTGAAGTAGAGATTAGCATGCAGAAGTTTATTAGGGAATGTTCTTAGGATCAAAATCTGTAGAAAGAATGGAAAAGATACTAATTGTAGTATAAAAAAAGCCAGTTAACCTCCACTAAGGGAACTTTGAGGCAGGAATAACCCTCCAAGTTGTGGCACGATCCCGGGCCCTTATATCCCTGTTTTGATCAGTCACTTAATGAAGGCCACTTGGGCAGGCAGCTGTCCTTCACTGAGGCATTCCTGAAAAGGCCTGACAGGTGAAGGCTGTTTTTTAGCAGCGCTCCCTATAACAGGATTATAGAGTCTTTTATTTCTGAAGGGGCATCTGAACTGGGCAACACATCAGTGTCTGCAACATATAGCTTCATGTCAGTTTCATGTTCATAATTTTAGAAAGAATGGTGGTGATTTTAATGTTAGCTTTTTTGTGAGAAAGCTATTCTATCACTTTTACTCATAAGGCAGATAATTACTCTTAAGGTATTTTTTAAAAACAGCTGTTTTGGTTTCAGTGTATATAATGAGTTAACCGTTTTATTTTATTATTTTTTTAAAGATTTATTTATTTATGCATACAAGCTGGGGTACAGGCCAGAGGCGTGGGGTGGCGAGAGGGTTCACCAGAGACAGAGCGGGGAGCAGAACAGACAGATCGATGGAAATACACTACTGAAGGGAGCAGCGGGCGAGGCAGGAGAGGTCTGCCTCGCCATGTGGGAATCTCCCTGACCGGGCTTCGAACTGGCGTTGCTGCTGCTGACAGCTCCACAGCGCAGCGCTTAACCTGTGCCACGAGGGAGGCCCGAGGTAACCATTTTAATACCAGAAATGTCATTATAGAATGCTAAGATCATAATCATAGTGGCTGGAATTTACAGCTGGGAAATCTTAAAAAGACCTATCAACCCTTTCATTTGATAAATGAAGCTGAGAACAAGAGAGAAAACTATAAAGCTAAAAGTCATCTAATTCAGCCTTTTTTTTTTTGACAAATGCCGGCTGAGAAAAGGAAAGATAAGGGTTATAAAGTTAGTAACAAGGATTAGAATATAGGTCTTCAGATTCCCTAGCATCCTTTTATATTTCGTGTATCTCACTCTTTCCTTACTTAATCATTGTCTTATAATGTCAAAGAAGTATTATTATTCTGAAACTGAGAAAGAGGGTTTTTTTTAAGATTTTTTATTTATGCATACAGGAACTGGGGTGTAGGCCAGAGGGGTTGGTGGGGGTGAGAGGATTCACCAGAGGCAGAGTGGGGAGCAGAACAGGTGGATCTACTGAAATACACTGCCAAGGGGAGCAGCTGGCGAGGCAGGAGAGGTCTGCTCTGCCATGTGGTTTAGCTCTCTGGCCAGGGATTGAACTTCTGCTGCAGTGGCTGCCAGTAGCTTCATAGTGCTGAGACTTAACCCCTTGTGCCACCAGGGGGGCCCTAAGCAAGTGTTTTTTGTAGCCTTTAAAGTTGTCTTGTTCTTGTGAACAGTGCTAAAAAACATGTAGATGCTTTAATAATAACAGCAGCAATATAGTCAAGTTCTGGAATATGTCATTTTCATCACTCCTGAAATCATTTTGCACAGATGATGAATCTGATTTATTTTTAACCTTCCTGGAAGATGATTCCACAGTTAGCTTTGGAAACTTCTTCCTGATGACTGGGTTGTCAGATAATGGAAACTTCACTGTTTGCTGGCAGGATGATACAATAAACATATTCTTTTCAAATAAGATCTGAAAGTACTTGGAATTTAAAAATTTAGTATTTTAGTTTCAATGGTAGATAATCTTAAACATGTTCTGGATCTGATTTGTAATTAAAAATTGTCATTTAACTATGGGAAACTAATTTGTATTTGGTTTTGGTGGTGTCAGGCAATATCGTTTTGATTTAGGGGACTCAATTAGGAAAAAAATTTTTCCATATTAAAATTAAAAAAAATTATTTATGCATACAAGCTGGGGTGTAGGCCAGAGGTGTGGGGTGGTGAGAGGTTTCACCAGAGACAGAGTGGATGGGAGCAGAACAGGCAGATCGACCGAAATACACTGCTGAGGGGAGCAGCGGGCAAGGCAAGAGAGGTCTGCTGCGCCATGTGGGAATCTCCCCTGACAGTGGCTCTGGATAGCTTCACAGTGCTGCGCTTAACCTGTTGCACCACCAGGGAGGCCCTGAAATTTTAATATTTAAACAATGTTAATATTTAAGTATTCTGAATGAATAAGATGCCTTTTGATTTAATTGAAGGCCAGGTGATTTCCCAGCATGTGGTATTATTGTAAAACTGATCTATTCAAATACTGCTTTTTAGTGATAGTTTCTCATAAGGCCTTTCACACTATGACTTCTGCTAGTCATACAGCTTTCTCTCCCTTTTATCTCTTCTCCTTCCTCTCCTCTACCTCCCTCCCTATCTCAGACATGTAAAGTTCCAGTCATACTTTGTTTCTCTAAATTTAGGTAAAGTTAGTCTATCTGCTTTACCCTCATACATGCTGTTCGCTACATGGAACACTTTCTCTCCTGTTTGAACTGTCTTCTCTTTTTAGTACAAAGCTAACTGCCTTTCCTTTGGGAAACCATCTTTGAGCCTGCGCGTATAAAATAGGTACTCCTCCTCTGTGGTGAGCTTCCTTTTTATGGTACTTATTAAGCTGCTTTGCACATGCCTGGTGTACTTAATGATTCCTACAGTAGGCTGTAAGTTTTCTGAAAGTAGGGGTTGAACTGGTTTTGTGTAGCATTATAATTCTGAGTCACTGACTCAGTGAATAATTGTCAGACACTAGTACCAAGATTATTTAAACAAATTTGCATTGCATTTAAGCAGGATGCTTTAGGAGATACAAAGTTGAATACAAGTTCTTTTAGTCAGGCAGCTTAAAATTTCATGGAGGAGAGAGGCTTTTAAAAGACAAACTGAGGTATTTTAAAAATTAAAGAATTTGAGTAAAAATCAGTTCAGATTGAACAGTGACAAACTGGAAGTGGTTAGGAGCACTGTACCAACAGGAATTAGGGTATAGTTTTTTATAGAGAAGAGACAGAATAAAAGCAAGGACATATTTGATTGGCTGTAGCTTAAGCTTTTGCATTATTTGGGAAAGTTTAGTTATCGGTTTGTGATTGTCCTCATGTTTTGATTTATTAGCCTTGTGGCATTACAGGTTAAGGAGTGGGGTTATATATCTAAGCTGCAGTTGGTGTGGTATTTTTTTCTCTTTATTTTCCTATACTTGGGGAAACAATTTATTCAACACATACTTAGCTGGTGCTATGAATTATACAGGATGGAGAGTGTAATTTGTAAGATGCTAGGGTAGTACTATAGGGAGATATACTGATGTAACCTGTGCTTTTAAGGAACTTTCTGCATACTTTGGCAAATAGGAGGAGCAGAGATAATGATAATAGGTAAAAAGTAATAAAAGATATTATTACCTTTTAGCTTAGGTGCTCATCTTATTTGCAAATACTCCGTTTAGTTACTGCTGTTATATTCACTTGGGTTCTTGAAGGTGTTTCAGTCAAATGTACATTTTTTTTTTACTTGCATTGTTAATTTTGGACAGTATTTGATTTCTCCCCTTGTGTAGTCCCCATAGTTCTCCCATCACCATACACTTATGTTTCATCACCACAGTCCCCTGAAATGTCATTTTTAAAAAAAATATTTATTTTATTTATTTATGCATACAAGAGCTGGGGTGTAGGCCAGAGATGCAGGGGTGTGAGAGGATTCACCAGAGACAGTGGGGAGCAGAACAGGCGGACTGACTGAAATACACTGCTGAGGGGAGCAGCGGGCAAGACAGGAGAGGTCTCCTGCGCCATATATGGGTTAGCTCTCTGTCTGGGGTTCGAACTCGTGCTCCAGTGGCTGCCCATAGTGTCACAGTGCTGAGACCCAACCCCTTGCACCAACAGGGAAGCTCCTGAAATGTCATTTCTAAATGAAACTTGGGAATGTGCTTAGAAGGAAAAAATTATGTGTCTCCTTTACTCTCAGTATTCTACTATGAAACCACTTTGTTTCTGACATTAAATGTGTGGGCTTTCTGTACATTGAGCTGTTCTGCTATACCCACTGGGTATTGGATAGTGTAGCTCAATTCTAAGAATATCTGGAGATAGCATCCCAAAGTTTAAGGATTCTTTCTTTCTAGATGGACTTACCATTACCTTCAGGCACTCATTGCAAATGCCAGGTTGTTGCTTGTGTTGCTGACATTTGTCTATAAGTAGAGTTCCATAACCCCCTCAGGTTTGGTTAACTTGAAAGAGTGACTCCCAGTTTATTACAAAGGCTCTTAAAGGAGATCAATAATGTCCAGATGAAGACATATGTAGAGCACATATGAAGGGTCCCAGGCATAGGCATATCTGTTTCTGTGGAGTTTGGGGTGTACCACACTTCCAGCATGTTATGTGTTCTTGTTCACCAACTGGGAAGCCCTATCTGAAACCCTTCCTTTTAGGGTTTTATGGAGGCTTATTACAGAGACATGACTGATCATATCTGTCAGACACTGGTGAATGAACATCACTCTTCCTCTCTCCACAACTTTGGAAGTGAGACTGATAATTCTATCCCTCCATTCTAGATTGGTTCCTCTGGCAACCAGCCCTCTTTTTTTAAAGATTTATTTATTTATACATACAAGCTGGGGTACAGGCCAGAGGCATAGGGCGGCGAGAGGGTTCACCAGAGACAGAGTGGGGAGCAGAACAGGCAGATCAGAAATACACTGCTGAGGGGAGCAGAGGGCGAGGCAGGAGAGGTCTGCCGCACCATGTGGGATTCTCCCTGGCTGGACGTGGAACTCGCATCCACTCAACCGCTGCGCCACAGGGGAGGCCCAACCAGCCCTCATATATTAAGGGACTTTCCACAGGACCCTTCATTGGCATACTCGGGTGTGGCTAAAGGGGCTGTTTTAAATAAGATACCTTCATTGCTCTAATTACTGAGGAAATTCCAAGAGTTTTGAGTTCTGTACAAGAAACATAGTGATAGTTATAAATAATTATCAGTTATCAATCTTGCCAGCAAAAAAAGCAAAATAAAGCAAAGCTGAAAATCACTTTCTAGACTTCCACTTATTTTTTTAAACATTTACATCCAACCATATTCTAAACACTTTCATTCTCTTTTCAAAGACATGTCAACAAATGTATGTTAGAAGTATTAAGATCCATTTATTATTACCTTACATAATTTGGATTCCTGGTTTGGTACGAAAATAGCATGATTGGGGAAAAGAGGAGAGATGTAGATCACAGACTTGACCAAGAAAAGTCAGGAGACTTAAAAAAAAAAGTTGCTAGAATATTTTAACTATAGTGTTCTGATAGGAGAAATCACTCTGCAGTTCAGGTTGTCAATCTATTATTTAGAATTTGAGTTGGTGCTCCAGTATCATGGTACTGGCTTTTCCAATATTTTATTAGAGTTTTTACGAGTTTGTATATGTTATTTATAACATTTTAAAAATGATCAAGATGTCAGGAAATGTGTACTTAGAAAGTCCAATGAATATATTTATATTTTACAGTTTTATACCGCAAAAGGGTAAACCTCTAATAATGGAAAATGGGCTTGTTTGGGACTTAATGCTTTCAAATGCCAGATAATTGAGAATTTAATTCAAATACAGAGTTGATAGTTAAAAATTGAAAATTCCTTGTTTTAACAACTATTGCCTTTAAAAATGACATTGGAATTTGAAGATTTTTATTAATCTTGTTTTAAACTAAGTAGAAGGAATGAAAATAAAATGCAGGCTTTATTTACCTCTGGAGGTCTTAGTATTTTGTTAGTTTCTCTTTTCCCTGGAATTCTTAGCTATCTGTAAAACTGGAAAATGTTATTGTAATGGAAAATTTTATAAGCACACTTTTTGTTTATTATTTTATAAAGACAGCTTTTGGGTGTGCACCTTGTTCAATGGGGGAACTGACTGCTTGTCAGTCAGTTTGTGATTACACAAAGAATTTTTTGCCATGTCTCATCACACTGAATGAGGACTAAGTGGATTTGTTTTTAAATTCTTGTTTTTAAATTTATTCTGTGGCTAGGGTTCGAAACTTGTGTAGGAAATGCATTTTCTGATAGGATGTCTTATCTAAAATGTCAGTGGGTGAGCTAACTCTTTATAATTGTATATTAATTGTTTACTGTTGAATCTTGCTTAATCACAAATATTTCAACTTTTAGAATAGAATCACATGTATAATTCTAATTGACCACTGAGGGAGGAGGGGAAGAGAGTGAATGCTAATATTGGTTGAGAGCCTATCTGAAATAATAGTGTGGTGAATTTATTATTAGTTACTGTCAATCTTATTTTGTCTTTTAATTTGCTTCCAAACCTTACTTTTTTTGTTTGCTCCTTGTTGTAGTTACTAAAAATTTCTCATTTTTTCATTAATTGCTAAAAAAGTGTTTTAAAAATACTTAAACTCATTTTTCACCTTTATTTAGTGTTTATGCTTAAATTTTGTCTAATACAACATTCTTCTGGTAAAACAAATTTTGTTAAGTGGTTTTTCTTTGTTTTAAGTAAAGTTCTCTTATTTTATAAACATTGGAAATTACAGTAACTGAAATAACTTCCGGCTGTTATGAGCAGCTTTGAAAGTTTTGCACTGGTGACCTCTAGTGGTCTTTCAGTCAAAAAATCTGTCAAATGTCAGTAATGTAGCTTTTGTTGTGATAAGTCTCATTCAGACTTTTTAATAAACTCAGATGATAAATATGTCACAATGAGAGTACCAATGTATTCAAAGAAAGAAAAGTTACCTTAATAATCAACAAATCTTGTTACTCTTAATTAACTGAGATGGATGTAAAACAAATCTATAAAAGTTTGTTTCTGCCTGTACTGTATGTTTGTAATAGTGAGTTTCAAGTTAATCATCTACTTACTTTTATGATCTTGAAATCAAATAGTTACAAATATTAAAATTAATAGACTTGGACCTCTCTGGTGGCACAGTGGGTTAAATTTCAGCACTATAAAGCTTTCTGCAGCCACTGCAGCACTACTTCCATCCCCTGCCAGGGGGCTTTCCGTGTGGCGCAGCAGACCTCTCCTGCCTCGCCCACTGCTTCCCTCAGCAGTTATTTCAGTCAGTCTGCCTGTTCTGCTCCCCACTCTGTCTCTGGTGAATCTTCTCAACACCCCACATCTCTGGTCTACACCCCAGTTCTTGAATGCATAAGTAAATAAATCTTTAAAAATAAATAAGTCCTTTCTTGATTGAAGCCAACTATACATTGCATTGTAGAAGCTTTTCCTCCTTTTTTTTTTTTGGAAGATTTATTTATGCATGTAAGAGCTGGGGTGTAGACCAGAGGTGGCGGGGTGGTTAGAAGATTCACCAGAGACAGAGTGGGGAGCAGAATAGGCAGATTGACTGAAATACACTGCTGAGGGTAATAGCGGGCTAAGCAGGAGATGTCTGCTGCTCCACGTGGGTTAGGGATTAGCTCCCTGGCTGTGGATCCAGCTTGTGCTGCAATGGCTGCAGATAGCTTCATAGTGCTGAGTCTTAACCCCTTGCACCACCAGGGAGGCCCAGAACCTTTCCTCTTTGTGACCTATCCTTTCAATAAAAATATACTTTTAAACCTAACCGTTAAGAGTGTGATTAGTGGGCCTCCCTAGTGGCGCAGCAGTAAAGCGCTGTGCTGTGGAGTTGTGGGCAGAGGCGACGCGAGTTCGATGCTGGGCCCAGGAGAATCCCACGCAGGTGGCTGACCTCTCCTGCCTCACCCTGTGCTCCCCTCAGCAGTGTATTTCTGTCGATCTGCCTGTTCTGCTCCCCACTCTGTCTCTGGTGAATCCTCTCACCGCCCCACGCCTCTGGCCTGTACCCCAGCTTGTATGCATAAATAAATAAATCTTTTTTAAAAAAAAAGTGCGATTAGCTTTTTTAAACTTTAAAATTGTGAAATAGAATTTTTACCCAAAAATATTTCTAAGATAACACCACACTTTAACCATTATTATAAAATGAACTATGATGGTAACACTCTTGGAGCAATTAAGAAATAGAGCCCTTTCAGAACTCCAGAAGCCTTACAGCCTACCCTTTCCAAATCACCTCTCCTTCACTCATAGGTAACCCTGTCATGACTTTGTGCTTCTCTTCATATGTTACTATGTAGGTGTGCATTTTTCAAATGCATTATTTTAGTTTTTCCTAATAGTAAACTTTAATACAAATGGAATCAATTGAAATGTTATTTTTGGTGTCTTGTTTTTTTCCTTCAACATTATGTTGGTTTACCTTTTGTTGTGTGTAGCTGTAATTTTGTTCATTTCCAATAAAGTAACATAACACTACATAAGCTAAAAAAATTTAAATCTCACTACCTTACTCCAGTGCAATTGTCCCTATCAAAAACAAAACAAAACAAAACAAAAAACAAAACACAAGCCAGAAAAAACAGATGTTGGCAAGGGTGTAGAGAAAAAGGAACCCTGTGCACTGTTGGTGCTAAATATAGTTTGTTTTCTAATTGATAGATGTTTGTTTGACTATGGGAACTATTTCCTTGTATCCCTGCACATACATTTCTGTTGAATACATATCCAGAGTTTTGGTTTTAATGCATCTTCAACTTTAATGAATAATGAAAAAACTTTTCAAAGAGATTATAGCAGTTTATGAGATTTTCTATGGATTCATATCTTACTTTTTTATTTTTTTTTAAAGATTTATTTTTTATTTATACATACAAGTTGGGGTACAGGCCGGAGGCGTGGGGCGGCGAGAGGGTTCACCAGAGACAGAGCGGGTAGCAGAACAGGCAGATCAGAAACACACTGCTGAGGGGAGCAGTGGGCAAGGCAGGAGAGATCTGCCACACCATGTGGGACTCTCCCCGGCCGGGCGTCGAACTCGCGTCGCCGCTGCTAACAGCTCCACAGCGCAGCGCTTAACCGCTGCGCCACCAGGGAGGCCCCAATTCATATCTTTTAAAGGTAATTTTTCATTAATTTTTTTTTAAGTTGAGAGAACATTGGTTTATAGCACTGTATATGATTTAGGGGAATGGTGGGTATATCCTTCTCGGATATATGTCATCACACCACACATCAAAGCACCACCTATAGTCCTTTACCATAACCATTGGGTGCCCTCCCTCATTTGTTCTTATCCCAACTCTCCCTCCCCTTCTAGTAGCCACAGTTCTGCAGTCAATTTTCTAGGGTTTGTTTTGGTTTAATAAGTTCCTTTGCTTTGTTTCCTCTTTATTACACTTAGCATAATTCTCTTTAGATCCATTTGTGTTGTTGCAAGTGGCAAGAGTTCATCTTTTCTTTTTATATGGGTGTGTAGTAGTCCATTGTGTGTGTATACTACATCTTCTTAATCCACTGTTTTGTTTAGGACATTTAGGTTGTTCTGTAAATTGGCTATTGTAAATAGTGCTGCAATGCACATAGGAGTGCATATATCACTTCAAATTAGTGATTTTGTCTTCTTCAGGTTAATACCTAGGATTGGAATTGCTGAATCATATGGTATATTTATTCTTAATATATATATTTAAAGATTTATTTATGTATACAAGTTGGGGTGTAGGCCAGAGGTGTGGGGTGGTGAGACGATTCACCAGAGACAGAATGGGGAGCAGAACAGGCAGATTGACCGAAGCACATTGCTGAGGGGAGCATCGGGCGAGGCAGGAGAGGTCTGCTGCACCATGTGGGAAGCTCCCTGGCTGGGGATCGAACCCAGGCTGCAGTGGCTGCCAATAGATTCACAGTGCTGAGACCCGTTGAGCCACCAGGGAGGCCCTAAGCACTAATTTTTTTTTTTTTAAGATTTATTTTTTATTTATACATACAAGCTGGGGTACAGACCAGAGGCGTGGGGCAGCGAGAGGGTTCACCAGAGACAGAGCGGGGAGCAGAACAGGCAGATCAGAAATACACTGCTGAGGGGAGCATTGGGCGAGGCAGGAGAGGTCTGCCGCACCATGTGGGATTCTCCCCAGCCAGGCTCGAACTCGAGTTGCCACTGCCAACAGCTCCACAGCGCAGCGCTTAACCACTGCGCCACCGGGGAGGCCCCCTAAGCACTAATTTTGAATAACCATTCTTTCTTCAGTGTTCTGCATGTTCATATTTCATAAATCATGTGACTTTTTATGCATTGGTTTGTTCTGGTTCTTTCTCTTGTTTTTTTTTTTTTTAATATCTTTTACGTTATTGTGTATTCCCTGTGGGTTACCCACCACCAATTTACCCGTGAACCGTCACCATAGTCCCTTGTGCACTTTTCTTCCCCCTTTTGAGCTTTTACCCTCCCTCTCCCTTGCTTAATGTCTCTCTCTCATGTATTTTTTTAATGTATATTTACTTATTTATTTTGCATAGAACTGGGGTATAGGCCAGAGGTGCAGGGAGGGGGAAGATTCACCAGGGATAGAGTGTGGAGCAGAACAGGTGGATTTACTGAGATACACTGGTGAGAGGGGGCAGCAGGCAAGACAGGAGAGATCTGCTGCTCCATTTGTGGGGTTAGCTCCCTGGCCCAGAGATTGAATTCATGCGCAGATGTGATAGCGCTGAGACTTAACCCCTGGGCCATTAATGAGGCCATTAATGAGGCCCTTGATCATTATAATCTTTAAAGATAGCTGAAAAGTTCATTGTCAGTGATTGTCTACTAAATCTCAAATTTGTTATATAATTGGTCTTTATCTTCTATGAGACATACCTTTTCAGTCTGTATGTAGGTGTTTGTTGATATAAGGTCAAAGGATCAGTTCCAGTCATGTCTTACCTACCACTTGCTTTTTACCCCCACCTTAAAGGATTTTTGTTCTTACACATTTTACTTTAATGAATTCTCACCTTTCCCTTTTGTGTGTCCTTGTGAATTGTATCTCCCTTCAGCTTCTGCCCAGTAGTTGTTTTGGGATTCTTGCTTTTTGAGTGGTTTGTGCTTGTTTCTTTAGTTTACTAGATTCTCTTAAGTGTGGGTGGTTTTTAACACATTGTATGCGGGAAACGTATCTGCAAACCCATACATAACACCTGGGAAGTTATGCACAGCTGTTTTACATTGACTGGTAGTAGAGCGCAGGACACGTATTAATACGGTTTTTATAGGCTAGCGGTAGAATGCAGGTAACGTATAAATATATTTATTTTTATACTTTTTTTTATACTTAAAAAATTAGCAAAAATGGCCTGCGCCACCTGTTAGTGCGCGATAAAAACTACCCGCAAACAATGTGTTAATATAAAAATGCCAAAGGAAGAAATGAAAACTAATTCTCACACTTTCACAAAACTAAGATTTTAATAGACTACCACTTTGTAGTCTTTTTAAAAAAGTATTCCCTTAGAAGACATTATGACTTTTACCTAGTTTACAATGCCTTATTCAATCACAAAATCTCCAATTTCTACTTTTTTTTTTAAAGATTTATTTATGCATACAAGCTGGGGTACAGGCCAGAGGCATGGGGCGGCGAGAGGGTTCACCAGAGACACGGTGGGGAGCAGAACAGGCAGATCCACGGAAATACGCTGCTGAGGGGAGCAGCGGGCAAAGCAGGAGGGGTCTGCCACGCCATGCGGAAATCTCCCTGGCTCAGCGTCGAACTCACGTTGCCGTTGCCGACAGCTCCACACAGCGCAGCTTTTAACTGCTGCGCCACCAGGGAGGCCTCAATTTCTACTTCTAAGAAGCAAAGTTAAAGGAACGTTTTTCATCTTTTTCCACTGCTGTTAAATGCTTATGAGACCTGAAAATTGGAGTCAAGTAATGGTAGTATAGTATGTGGTTTGCGTATTTTTTTTTTTAATTTGGATGATATGAGAGAAAAACTCAGATTTTCTTTAAACTGTACAATGAAATTGAAATATTTTACTTTTGTTCCATAACTTCTAGTTATTATATTGCTACTTTTCTCTGTAGGATTTTGTACAATCAGCTTCTGAATCTTTACCATTTCTCCTAAGTAATTATTTTTGTTTTAAAACTTGTATTTTGAAGTGTTACACAGCTGTGCATAACTTCTCAGGTGTTATGTATGGGGTTGCAGATGATGTCATATAATTTTTTTAAAGGATGGTAGAGAAGAACTTGTTTTGATGACACTGGGTACTTATTATGTGTTTTTGTTAATCATTTTGATTAACTTGTCTTGTTTGGTTAGAAGATATATGTTATAGAAATTAACACACCCTAACTAAATGGGGTAAATCTTGTAGTATAATTCATTTGTTCTGATTCCATGTTTACTGAAATATAGAAAGAAAAATTTAAAAATCATAATTTAGCTACACAGCAATGTACCTATGGATTATGCTGTGGTAACAGCATTCTCCCAATATGAAAGTTATATTGTAAATTTGTGCATAATGGCAAATGAGCCCATACAGATGGCAGTATTTTGAAATTATTAGTCTTCAGTGTGAGATGGATAAATGAAACTGACATGCTAGGAAGAGCCTTTTGAAAACGATGGGAGAATTGCCTCACTGAGGAAGAAGGCAATTAAAAAGAAAGTTCCATTCACAGAGAAAGGACAACAAAAACTAATATAATCATTGAACATAGGGTGACTTAAATTATTTGTTATATTCTGGTATTGTTTCAAAAAAGAAACAATTTTTTAAAGAGATTTTTTATTTTTATTCATACAAGAACTGGGGTTCTTGGCCAGAGGAGTGGGGGCTGGGAGGGGAGAGGATTCACCCAGAGATAAAGTGGGGAGCAGAACAGGTGGATCTACTGAAAATACACTGCTGAGGGGAGAGCAGACAAGACAGGAGAGGTCTGTCTTGCCATATGGGTTAGCTCCCTGGCTGGAATATTGACTCTTGCTGCAGTGGCTTCCAATAACTTGATAGTGCTGACTTTAACCCCTGTGCCACCAGGGAGGGCCAAAAATTGAAACAATTTCAGCTGGGATGGTAGTAGGAAAAAGAGTATAAATTTTTTCATAGCTATTTTTGAAGTTAGTGTTTTTTAAAACAACTAATATCTTATTTTGAAAAAAATACCTGCATGTGACTCTAATATTTTTTAGTTCTTGCTTGGTGACTTGTATTTTAGGAATAGGTATAATTTTTATGCATGAAAATTTCCTTTTTAGACTGTAATTATTAATATTAGAGACTAGTAATTAAAGCAAATAGCCAGTTTATAGTTATTTTTTAATGTGGATGTGTTATCAGAGAAAATTCCAACTCCTCTTATGAAATTTGAATCATGAATAAAACAAAATATGAAAGGCTATATTTACTATTTTCTTTCCTCAGTTTCCTATGTATAGTTAAGGAAAAATTAAAATAAACCTTTTATATTTTTAGGCTCGGATAGCATTTTTGCAAGGAGAAAGAAAAGGTCAAGAAAACTTGAAGAAAGATCTAGTAAGAAGAATAAAGATGTTAGAGTATGCATTAAAGCAAGAAAGGTATGTGTGCTTTATGTTCTTACATGAATAAAATAAAGTAGAATAGCGGCATTCGCTTTTATACCATTATGCAATGTATTTCAAAACTCAAAAAAAACCTGTACCAAAATACAAGATAATGTTTTGATTTGCTTCTTATATGGGAAAAGAAAAGAACACAATTAAATATCTTTTTTTGACATAGAATCTAAGTTTTGGAATTTGTTTTTAAAGGAGTTTTAAAAGGCAGGGAAAATTTATCTTTACTTTAGATAGGTAGTGTGCCATTTTCTTTTACAGCAGTGCATTTTTCCTCCTTTGCAAATAGAGCTTAAAGAAACAAATTTGTATTATATTTTACTTGTTTTGGATAAAGATATAGCAGTAGTTATTTAACTTATTATCATTAAATTTTCAGGGCAAAATATCACAAATTAAAATATGGCACAGAACTTAACCAAGGTGATTTGAAAATGCCAACGTTTGAATCAGGTAAACTCAAGTTTTCTGTTAACCTTCTCTACCCCATTCAAGAAAAATTGTTTTAAGCCCATTTTTGTGTAACAGACTTCTCTTTACCCTCCTTTTGTTTTTCTAGAATGGTTAGTCAAGTTTGTTGATTATTGTAATACAGTCTAGGATTTAGGGGACAGTAATAAATGAATACAAGCTAGCAAATAATTTTATCTACATCTTAATTGTAAGGGTTTTTTTCCTTGTGAGGGGTTTTCCTACATGAAACTGGGTCCATTTTTCTAATAGAGTTAGAAGGTAATGAAGAAACTCTCCATCTCTAGGTAATTCTTGTTCAGTCCTATATGTTTTTTTATTATTATTAAAAGTTTTTTTTATCTGTAGAATCTGTGGGTAATTTAGTTTTAAAGAAATTAGAAATTTGATTGAATTTGATAACTACAGAGGCACCCAAATAAGGATGAGAAGGAAAAAATTATTTCCAGTTGGCCTTGCTCTTTACTAAACAGAAATTGTGAGAGTAGTATCTGATGAACAGTATGCAGGGGTCAGAGAGCAGCATATAGGAAAGGCTAACAGTTTAATGTTAATTTTAGGGTTCAATATTGCTTAGCCTAAGTCTAACTAGTAAGGGAAATAGAAATTTATATTATACAAATCTTTGAGAATATTACTAGTACTTTTTCTTGGGTATATTTGGAAACACAATTATATACACATTTTTGATGGTGTAATCAAATTGAATTCTATACTGTTCTTGGATGCTGGTTACTGAGACAAAAAAAATATATCTTTACTTGGATATACAATGTTTCTTTTCCTTTCATAATTATTTCCATATCTAATAAAGTCAGTTTATATGGTAAGGAACATGAAATTTAAGTACGAATTTTTTTTGGTTGGATGTTATAGCAAATTTAAAAAATTTAGCAGTTAAACTTTAGTTTAATTTTGACAGAAACACTCTATACCATCAGTTGATTTATTTTTGGATTTCTGGGTCATTTCCACTACCAACTTGCAGCAGCAGAACCGTTTCTTATATTTTCTATTGGTTTTTACATATATAAAAATCAAAGACCAAGGTAAGACAGTATGGATTTCCTTTTATCTGGCTTTTCAGTAATTATGAAGGCTCACTCTGATGCTGGAGAGCAATAGTCTGATCTTTTACTTAGAAATCAACACTAAATGATAAAAGATGGACGATCAATTTATATATAAAGCCATATTTACTACAGACGTCCCATTCCTTATAGTTAGGGGGTGTACATGACTTCATCATAGAAAAAATCTGAGTCAGAAATTTTCCTTTGACTCATTTTCTTTCTAATATGGCTAGAATATTCAGAAAATAAGCACTTTTAACTATTAAAAACTTACAGATTGAGGAATAAAATAGCATTCAAGTAATTAATTTATAGGAGATGATAATAACAAAGTAGATTGTTTTTACTGATGCAGAAAAACTATTCAGAATGTTTAATGTAAAAACAAATGGATAGGAAAAATTACTATAATCAAACAAAATAGGATAGTTATTTACATCAAAGTATATATAGAGATAAACATCAAATGAATTAGTATTGTTTTTCATATACCCAAAAAAGTGTAACAAGAAGAAAATGCAAAATAATTGATTTCACAGAAGCCGCAAGGCATTTATGATTTTATACCTTCTAATATATATAAGCACGCACACATACACACATCTTCTAAGCCTGTTCCTAGTGCTATAAAAGGGATTGCATCTCAATATATAAAGAGAATTTCCAAGTGATCAGTGAGTGTATGAAATGATGCTCAATATAATTGGTTATTGAGAAAATACAACCTAAAATCATTGTACAGTACAATTAGACTCCTACCAGAAGTGTTGACAAGAATATTGAGCAACTAAAATTTGTAGACTTAAGTGGTGTTTGAGTTGCAAATTGATGATATTCCTCTAAAATAATTTACCACTGTAACACTAAAGGGAACATAGAGCATACCCTATGACCCAGTATTTCTAATCCTTAGTATTCTGCTCTTTAAAATGTGTGCATATGTTTATCATAGGCTTGTGTGAAGAATGTTCACAATTGTTATTTTAATAATAATGAATGCCCTTCAGCATTAGAGTGGATACATATATTGTGATATTTTAGCATAACAGTGTGCTATTTAGCAATGAGAATGAACAGACTAAACCTGACAGCATGGGCAGGTCACTTAAAATTGAAAGTTGATATAAATAATTTTATATCAAATAAAAAATCTGGTTTTTAGAAATCAGGATAGTATTGACATCATTTTAGGAGTATCTAATACCTGGTATCTAATAAAGGGCACAGGGAAAGCTTTTGGAATGCTAATAATGCTTTGTTTCTTCACCTAGGTACTGGTTACATGGGAATGTTAAAAAATTCATTGATCTATACTCTAACCGTGTATGTAATTCAAGAATACCCTTTGCAACATTATTTATAATAGTGTCAAATGGGAACTAATTTCAACATTAATGAACTATTTAAATGAAGTGATGTACTTTCTATGGGAAATGCATACTTTTATATGATGTTAATCAATTTGCTATAGACAGAATGTTCAAGATGTAGTGCCAAAAGCTGCTTGTAGTGCAGTATGATACACATTGCCCTTCACCCCTTTTTAAAGGAGGGGAGAAGCTTGTGTATTTATTTTCAGATGGAAAATACAGAATGTTAAAGTCTCATTTACTAACACTTGATAAAAGGATTTTAGCAGCTTTTTAAAAAAATATTTATTTATGCAGACAAGAACTGGGGTATAGGCCAGAAGTGCAGGGTGGTGAGGGGATTCACCAGGGACAGATTGGGGAGCAGAACAAACGGATTGATTGAAATATACTGCTGAGGGGAGCAGCGGGCGATACAGGAGAGATACGCTGTGCCATGTGGAAATCTCCCTGGCCAGGTATCAAATTTGTGCTGTAGTGGCTGTGTTTAGCTTCATAGTGCTGAGACTTAATCCCTTGCGCCACCAGGAAGAGAGCAGTTTTATTTTTTGTTTTTTTCCTCCAATGATTGTCACATTTAGTGATATTTAAAATGGTATAAAATTATAAATAAAAATATGGGGTAACTATTCAAATGAAATTACCATTTCTAGGAATCATAGAAATCCTTCAGAGGAAAAAGGAGAAGATAGTAATGGGATTTTTAGGGTCAGAGAATTACTACCTGCAGAGAATATTTGAATTATTACCACTTAGTATTTATTCATGTGACCCTGAAGAGTCTTTAAGAACCTAACAACTATGAGCCATTATCAGATTTCTCAGCATTTAGTGTGAATTGTGAGAACTAATCTTTTATGATCATCCCTATCTTCTTTATTTTCATTATTATAGTTGGAATTTATGGGAAAATATTTCTGCAATATCATTAGTGCCAATAAATCATTTTAAATTTCACTCTTGTGATACTTACCTGAAATTATACTGTTTACTAAGCTCATATACATTGTGACCTGAGAGTAAAATATAACTCTTCACATATAGTAAATATAATTTTCTAGTTTAACTTTTAGTTCTAAAAATGAAATCAAAGTATAGACTTAGAGTTCATTGGTAAAGATTCAAAGTTAAATTATTGAGTAGTTTTATATATAATTTCTTAAATGTTGATTTTGAAAGCTTATATAAATATTCACTATAACCTTTGAATTTCAAAAGCATTCAACTCAATAGAGTTCTGGTAGTTGAAATGTTTAATTTTAATAATGTCATTTCAAATTCTTGGCTTTTGGGTTTGTATCTCTGGCAGTAAAAGTTAATGTACACTTGGGTGTTCCCAATTTTAAAATCAGGATGGTAGTACCTCAGTGTTTGGGTTGTTGGGATTAAGATGCTTAAAATGAGTGATCTATGGTAAATACTCAATAAAAATTAACTTTCTTTGGTCCTTTATAAAATATTGGGTTTATTTTTCTGGAAATATATCCTTAAGGACACTTTGGCAGTATTTTCAATAGTTAAAAGTAATGTTTGTCACTTTTTATTAAATTTTTAGAAGAAACCAAAGACACAGAGGCTGCCACAGCACCTCAGAATAGCCAGTTAACATGGAAGCAAGGAAGACAGCTGTTAAGACAGTGAGTAAATGATTCATTTTCAGCTTTCTTTAAGAATCTACTATTGAGAGTGTTTACCTTCGGTTAATTTCAATTAATTATTACTTATTGTAGTGGGACAGTGTATATTTTCCATATTGCTATCTTGTTTTATTGACACTGGAATCTTGCTAAAGTATTCTCTGAGTTTCAGAATCATGTTTTATTATTTACAGGATTGTGTGTTTTCTTAAGAGTGAATGATTTGACTGCTGGAACAAAAAATAGAGTTTGTGCTTGTAATTATAAACACATTCATTCCCATCATTGCAGAATTCACATATTTGGTTTCTCTTTTAAGTAGAGAAGGAATTTAACTGGCTATTTGAAACTTTTTAGAAAATGACTTGTCAAATTCTACTGTTACTTGAATTTTTGAAAAACGTTTATGGAATTTTGAATTCTTTGCTATATTAGAAGTACTTTTATGGAAAATCTTATTTTTTCGTCTTTTATGAATTTGTTCGCTCTTAACATTTTCAAAGCTTTTACACTTGTATCTATGTCCTAGATAACTTGTAATTATTCAGTCCTCAACTATAGACATCATTACCTTCCTTCAGGAACCCAGTGAAGCGTGGTCAGACACTTGATTTTGTTATTTACTAAAACCTCTGCAATATTTTATGTTCTCATGGTTGTCTTATATTTTACCTTTTTCGCTTTTAATTCCCATGTTATTTGCCCTTCGATCTTACCTTGATGTTCAGATCCTTGACTTCATTTTCCTCTTCAACTCCTCTACCTATGGTTTTTTTATTTCTCTAACTTCAGTTGAAGTCCCATAACCCAATACCCTTGTCAGTACCCTTAGCTTTCTTGCTGCTACTTCTCATCCCTTTCCCACCAGTCCTTTTGCAATACTTTCCTGAAACCCCAACCTTGTTCAGTCTTAGTATCTGTTGCTTCTCTCTCTTGTTAATTATTGGGAAAACATCACAGAATCGTGTGAATACCATTTCCCTTCTAAACATTGCTGAGAACCTTTCTCTGTAAATTCTGGTCATCTCCTGCTCTCATTGCTTTCAGTGGATATTCTAAATTTATACCACCTCTCAGCTCATTCTCCCCTACTCTCATTAGAGGACCTCAGGTTCCACTTCATCGAAAATATAAAGGCTATCAGGTGAGAACTCTCAACACTTTGCTTTCCTTTCTATAAATGTATTTTAACCTCATTTTCACCACTTCAGTTTCGAATTATCCAAAGTGTTGTCAGTCTGGACTCAGTAGTGACTAAAATAAGTTTAAGTAAGAACAGATTACACTGGTCAACATTGAGATCAATACTGACTAAAAAGGCCCTAATCTGTAGTATCTTGGTGTGCTGAACATGAATATAACCCTGAAAATTTTTTATTAGCCCTCGTTTTGAAGGTATTTCATATAATTCATTTTATATGTTTCACTGTGTAGATTTATCCAGTAGGACTGCAACAACATCCTAAATCAGCCTAGAATGATGTAATATTGCATCTCATTGCATAATACCATCATGTACACATCATCCAGAGTTGACTGCATCATTTTCTGATGCAGTGCAATACTACTGCCAGGCGGCTGCTGAAGTAAGCTGACGTCAGCAGTGCACTATATAAAGCCCTGTGGGAAAGGTTGAGCACTGAAAGTATTTCAGACTTTGTGTGAGACAGTTTAAGCTACTGTTCCATAGAACTGTTACTATTTTCTCCATGTAGGCACAATACAGAAGAGTAATGACTCAAAAGTGCGTTAATAGTGTGGACAATTTCTGCTCT
>PVIJ01012076.1:0-51496 GCA_004024925.1 Scalopus aquaticus | reverse complement strand
AGGTAGTAGTCCAGCTTCATTTTTTTGCATGTGGCTGTCCAGTTTTCCCAGCACCATTTATTGAATAGACTGTCCTTGTTCCACTGCATTTTCTTTGCTCCTTTGTCAAAGATTAGTTGTTCATAGATATGTGGCTTTAATTCTGGGTATTCTATTCGGTTCCATTGGTCTTTCTGTCTGTTTTTGTTCCAGTACCATGGTGTTGATTTTACCCTAAAAGGAAAATCACATTCTACTACTTCTAGGTCAGTGAGTGACTGACACCTTTTTTAAATCACTTTTTTAAGGATTATGGAGAGAATAAAAGTATAAAGCTGAATTTTGTTTTAACCATTTAGCTTAGCATAAAGGCAGAATTCCTGTTAGGCAGAGCCATTCTATAATTTAGTTAAATAATCTTGGTGGGTATGCTTACTAGATGAATAGTGTCTCCTGAAATTCATGTATACAGAAAATCTCAGAATATTACTTATTTGGATGTAGGGTCTTGTGGATGAAATTAGTGAAGATGAAGTCACTTGATTAGAACAGGGACTAATCCAGGGACTGATGTCTTTATAAGAAGAGAAAAGATACAGACAGAATGTACCAGGTGACAGTGGGGCAGAGTTTGGAATAATGTATCTGCAAAGTGAAAAATGCCAAGAATTGCTGGCAACTGTTAGGAGCTGGAATAGGCAAGAAGGTCTCCTCCCTAGAGCTTGGAGGTGAGTACAGTTGTCCATCCTATGACTTTATTTTTTAAACATTTATTTATGCATAAAAGAGCTGGGGTGTAGGCCAGAGGTACAGGCCATGAGAGGATTCACCAGAGACAGAGTGGGGAGCAGAACAGGCAGATCTACTGAAATACACTGCTGTTGGGAGCAGCAGGCGAGACAGGAGAGGTCTGCTGCACTATGTGGGAAGTTCCCTGACCAGGGATCGAACTCATGCTCCAGTAGCTGCTGATAGCTTCATAGTGCTAAGACTTAACCTGTTGCGCCACCATGGAGGCCCCCATCCCATGACTTTAGACTTATAAATGCCAGAATAAGTTTTGAGCGAATAAAATTTAGTTGCTATAAAGCCACCTAGTTTATGATAATTTGTTTAGTAGCCCTAGAAAATGAATACCATCAAATATTTGATATTGAAAGATGGTGTCCTTTGAGAATAGTTCAAAGGTTAAAATAAGGGTAAAGTTTAAAAGTTTTAAGAAGAACCCTAATGTTTAAAATTTTAGAGTTCTGAATAATGAAGTAGAAATTGTGAAGGTTTTTTTTTGTTTGTTTTGTTTACAGGTAACTCAAAAAGGATGGTGAGTGAGAATTCAGACAGAGGAGAATGAGGAGGGTCAGGTGACTACAGGAGAAAATTTTAAAGTTCTCTTTCTCCTGGAACACTCTATGACATTAGGATGACATTATAAAAGCAATGCTCTTTAGTTAATGTGTTAAAAGGAGAAGAGCTAATTTTTTAAAAAATCAGGGTATTATGATCTTTTACCAAAGAACATAATTAAGTATAGTTATCCTCTGATTTTTCAAAGTTTGCTTTATGACATTTTGCTTTTACAAGAGACCTACATTATCATTTGTTTTGTTAACCAAAAGAAATTGAATAAGATTTTTGCTGTTATGACAAAAAGTGACAACAGTCTTCAGTGTTGGTTCTGCAACAGCAGTTCTGGAGGCTGCAGCACCCCAAACAGTGAAAGTGGCCCTACCAGGCTTCTTACTTGGGAACCACTTTATTCAGGCTGTGTATTTATCCTAACATTCCTGCGTTTACTAAATGATACTGTGATCCTAGGTTTTATGTGTTATTTGGTAGGATTTTAGTGGGTTATATTTTGGGCCTGGGAATGTTCAAAAATTTTTCCATGAAAAGTCAAGCATTGATTGCTTCTCTTTAAGCCATTTTAGCTTAACAAGATGTTTCATAGAAACTTTATTTTTGGAAAGTGGGAAAACCCTGTTTATGCTATAGAATAGAAGCTAGCAAACAAAGAGTTGTATATCAAGGTATTTTGGAACCTTGTCTACACAGCCATATCTATAGAAGAAAATGTCTGTCTGGACCCTCCAGTTCCTCTCTGGCTAAGCACGTTTGCTGTGGAAGAGAAGCTATCGTGCAAGTGCATTGAAAACATAAGGTGTGACTCACTCTTAGCCATTTCTCTTTCGGTGCAACTCTCAGATATTCAGAGTCCTTGCACTGATGCCACAGAGACTCCATTGGACCCTCTACAGGCAGATTAATGCCCCCCTATATGTCCTACTCCCCACAAGCCATGACTGTTACCTTCACACAGTAGGACTCTGCAGATGTGATTAGGGCCAAGGACCTTGACATGGGGAGATTTTCCTGATGGGCTTAATCTAATCAAATGAATCCTTAAAAGCAGGACAACTTGGCCAGCTGTGGTCAAAGAGATGCAGTATTGTTGGCTTTGAGGCTGGAGGAGAGCCATGCACCAAGGAATGCAGACAGCTCTTGGGCTCTGGAAAAAGAGGGAAAAAAAAGAAAAGAAGAAAATGAAATGCATTCTCTCTGTGTTAGTCTGCTCAGGCTACTAGAACAAAATTCCATAGATGGGGTAACTCAACAGATCTGGAGGCTGGAAGTCCAAGATCAAGGTGCCTGCCAACTTACCTGTTTCCTGGTGAGATTCTACTTCTTGATTTGCAGATGGTCACTTCTCACTGTGTTTTCACATGGCCTTTTCTTGAGTCATGTACACAAAGTGAGACATCTCTTGCTCTCTTTCTCTTCTATTAAGGCTAATCAATCTCATCGGATTAGGATCCCCAAGTGACCTCACTTATTCTTAGTTACCTCCTGAGATTACCTCCTAACAGTCTTATCTTCAAATATAGTCACATTGGAAGTGGGTCTTCAATATGAATTTTGGGTAGATATAAGTCGGTCCTTAGCCTCCCTCCCTGAAGTTTCCAGAAAGAAATGCAGCCCTAATGACACCTTGATTTTAGCACAGCGAGACCTGTGTCAGATTCCTGATCTATAGAATAACATTGTGTTGCTTAGCTACCACATTTGCTCTCGTTTCTTACAGAAGCAATGGAAAAAGAATGCAGAGCTTATCCTTCTATTTGGCATCTCTCATCTTTCATGGATGGATGGGTTTGCAAAACAAATTGAACTACTATGTGCAAGGCATTGTGCTTCATACAGTGTTTTTTGTCCTTCAGCACCTACAAGGGGAGCTATGATTTTACTTACTATAGGCAAGTACTCTAAGTCCTTGGATTGCAGGGCTTGTGCTTTAGCTAAAACATAGTAGTCTCGTGTCTAAATCATGCTAGATGCTTAATAAAGCCTAATCCAGTACCTAAAATATAGCAGATTCTCAATAAGAATTTGTCAAATGTAAAAAGGAACAATATTGATGTTTAATGATCAGAAAGGATAACTTTATCAGGATTAAGGGATGATATAGATTCAAACCAAGATCTGTTAATCTAAATGAAGATCAGACACTTTTCACTACAAGATGAAATCCCAATTATAGTACATGCGTATAAAATCAAGAGAACACATAGTCATTCAGTTCTCATGGTCAAAGATCCTTTTCATCTTTTTTTCACTTGGATCTTATTTTTTTCATTTGTATCTTAGTAAGATATTATATTTCTCATTTCTTGGATGAGAAGACTCACAAAAGTTAACAAAGTTTCTCAAAACTTTATGAAGTGGCATAAATTATTTCAAAACCCATCTTTTAGGCTTTTGCAAAGTCAAAGTTTTTTCACTGCCTCACACTACAATGTACTATTTATTTTCATTTGTCTGTGTTCATGAGTTGCCCTATGAAAGCAGATCTACTATTCTCTTTAGTGTTGTAACTGTTCCCTGTGACCACGATCTTTTTGAAGGCAAGAACTCTCTCTACTGTTTTTCTTTTATTCTCAGTGGCAACTCATGTTGTGTTGCATATCACAAACGCAGATGCTATTAACTGGCAGCAGACTTCCTGGGTTTAACAGAGTTCCCAGAGGTATGTTTATACTAATTAGAGATATTTCAAAATTTTACAACATCTGGAAGTATTTTGGTCTAAAGAGTCACTCAGTCAAGACATTTTTTGAATACTTGTCATATAAGAGACACCATATGGGGCATAGAAAAAAACCCCACCTGGAGCAATATAATTTGGTGGTTAGATGCAGGGACTTAGAAATCAGGCAGTTTGGTTTTTGGATTCTTAGACCACCAATCACTAGCTGTGATACTTAGGCAGGTTATAGCACTCTGAACCACAACTCCACCTCTATAAAGTCTCTTAGTTCCCATGTTTTTTTTTTTTTTTTTTTTTTAATATTGATTTGTTTTGGTAAGAATTAAATGAAACAAATCTGAACAGCTTTTTAGCATGGCATCTGGGATACACAAATGTTAGCCTGTTTATTATTAATCCAAAATGTTGTATGTGTGAAATACTTATTAGCAGTGTCTGTTTTTTAATGAACACTCAAAACTATCATATGATATTATTAATAAGATGTGGTCACTGCCAGTATGAAACATTCATCCAGTCTTGTTGGAGGTAAGACTGGCTTGTATAGATTTAAAAACCGCAGAGTGAGACTTCCAGTTTCTGGCCCAAACTGTTAAGAGCTTGGAAGTCACCTCTCCAATGCTCACAACAAGGAAAAGTTGAATGAACTAAAAATCAACAACTCTTCTTAGATCCAGGTCAAAGGGCAAGCCCATCCTCCTCCTCCCAGCACCTCATAACCTCCCCTCACTCTGCCCAAAGTTGGGGAGTCAGACAGTCAGATACAGAAAATCATAATTTACTGGAAAGAATTCCAGCAGCAGAAATCTGAATAGCAGAACCAGTACTGGGATAGGAAAACCTAACCTATAATTAACAAATTGCTGGAGACTCAATGTGCGCAGGTCTGAGAGTTAAAAACTCCATGTCTTAGGGAAACCCTCAGACTTTAGTGAGTTTTACTTCCAGTTTTACTTCACTGTGAATATCAGAGAGAAATCCCTTTGTGCTTCAGGTTGGAGGTGGTGAATAGAGGTAAGTTATTTTGAAATCTTCGAGTGTATTCTGTTCTTAACAAGACCAGATCTTAAGAGAAACTTTTCTGTCAAAGCCTTATGTACTGGGTTGTTATCTGAACCCAACTAAACAGGACAAAAAAGAGTCACTACATAGTATTAAACAAGGGTGAATTCTTAAAAGAAAACATAATAATCCTTAATGTGTACGAACTTAACAGCAGAGCACCAAAATACATAATAGAGACAAAAACTAACAGAACTGCAAGGAGAAGGAATAAAATCTATTATTATAGTGAAGACCTTGACAATCTTCTAGTTGAAATGGGTAGACCCAACAGGCAAAAAAAGTAGCAAGTGCATAGGTGAACTGAACAGTGCTACTAGTTAGCTAGCTCTAATTGGCATCTACAGACTACCCCATTCAACAGTAAAACACATTCTTTTCAAGCTCACACAGAGCATTCACCAAGGTAGATCACTTCTGGGACATAAACACATCCTAACAAACTTGGTAGAATTAAAAATCATACAAAGTATGCTCTCATATTACCATGAAAATAAACTAGAAACCACTAATAGAAATGAGTGGAACAGAATAATTGGCAAACCCCAAAAGCTTGGATGTTAAACACCATAATCTAAATAACACTTGAGTCAAATATAGGTCAAGAAAAATTTAGAGATAGTGTTAAATAAATGAAGAAGAGAATGCAACTTATCAAAACTTATGAGGTACAGCTAACGTACTGCTGACAGGAAAATTTATAGAACTAAATAATTATATTAGAACAGAAGAATCTAAAATTTTCAAATTAAGCCACCTCGGGGAATCAGAAAAAGAAGGGCAAATTAAAACCAAAAGAAGCAGAAGGAAATAAAATGATGAAAATTAGAGATGAAATCATTAAAATTAAAAACAGGAATTCAATAAAGAAAATCAACAAAACCCAAAACTGGTTCTTAAAAAGACCAAGAAATTGATATAGTTCTAAGTTATTAGATACATAAACAAAGGAAAAAAGAGAAAGCAAAAATTACATCAGAAATTAAAAAGGAACTATTGCTACTGATCCTTTGGAAATCAAAAAGATAATAAAGGAATATTATCAATAACTCCATTCTCACATATTTGATAAAAGATGAAATGGAACAATTTATTGAAAAACACAATTTACCACAATGCAAATAAGGGAAAAAAAGATAATCTGAACAGCTTTATTAGAGAAATTGAGTCAATAATTAGTAACCTTCAAGACAAAAAGGCACCACATATACCACATCCACAAATATTTAAGAATTTTTTTTTTACCATTTCTTACAGTTTGTACCAGAAAATAGAAGCAGAGGTGTACTTCTTAATTCATTACTTTAGCATTACACTAAACAAGACATTGCAAGAAAGGGAAATCACAAGCCAATATCTCTTAAGAACACAGATGAAAAATTCCTTAGTAAAATATTATAAATTAAAACCAACAATGTATGGAAATGAATTAATATTCCATAACCAGTGATAGTTATCCCAAATATTCAAGGCTGCTTCAATTAAAGAAGCTGATCGCATTGACAGATTAAAAAAATGATTATTCTGATGTAGAAAAAGCATTTGACAAAACACAAGATCCGTTATGATACATATGCTCAGCAAACTAGAAATAAAAACTACTTCAGCCTCTAAAAGACAACTAGCAACAGCTAACATCATACATAATGGTGAAAAACTAGCCATGTTCCTGATAAGATCAGAAGCTAGTCAAGAATACCTGCTGTCACTAATCCTATTCAATATTGTACTGGAAAGCCTACTTAATTCAAAAGTCAAGAAAAAGGACATAAAAGGTATACAGACTGTGAAGGAAGAAACAAAATCATGTTTGTTTGTTTTTTTCCAGATGACATGATTGTCTATGTTGAAAATCCCAATGAATGAGCAACAACAAATCTTCTGGAACTATAAGCATTTTAATGAGATTTTAGGATACAAAGTTAATATATAAAAGTCAATCACTTTCCTGTATACCAGCAATGAACAACTGGAACTTAAAGTTAAAACTACAATGCCATGTATAATAGTATCAAAGAAATACTTAGTTATAAATCTATGAAAATATGTATAAGATCTATATGAGGAAAAAGTTCTAATAAAGGAAATCAAAACAGAATTTAAAGAATGGCGATACACTCCATGTTTATGGTTATGATTATCCGGTAGTGTTATGATAAAAGTTCTTCCCAATTTGATATATAGATTCAAAGCAATCTCAATCAAAATCCCAGAAAATTTTTTTGTGGATATTAGCAAACTAATTGTACTGTTTATATGAAAAGACAAAAGACACAGACTAGACAACCTATTGAAGGGGAGGCTCTGTGTTAGAGGATTTACACTACCTGACATCAACAAATAGCATAAAGCTACAGCAATCCAGGCAATGTGGTACTGGTAAAAGAATAAATGGGTTAATGAAACAGAACAGTCCAGCAATATACCCCACAAATATGCCCAACTGATCTTTGACAGAGAAGCAAAGCCAATTTAGTGAAGAAAGGATAATCTTTTCAAGAAATGATATTAAAACAACTGGACATCCACATGCAATTTTGGATCTAGACACAGATTTCACACCTTTCACAAAATCTAACTACAGTGCATCAGAGGTATAAATGTGAAACACAAAACTCTAAACTCATTGAAGATGACATAAGAGAAAATCTAGATGGTCTTGGGCATGGTAATGATTTTTTAGACAAAACCCCAAAATGATCCATGGAAGAAAAATTTGATAAATTAAACTTCATTAATTTTTTTAAAAATTCCTCTGTGAAAGATACTATTAATAGAATGAACAGAAAAGCCGTAGACTGGGGGAAAACCTTTTCAAAACACATAATCTGATGAAAGAATGTCATAGGAAATAATGAAAAACCTCAAAAATAAGAAAACAAACAACTAAACAATGGGCAAAAGATTTGAGTAGATGATATCTCACCTAAGAAAATATTCAAATAGCAAATAAACAAATGAGAACTTGTGTAGCACCATATATCATCAAAGAATTGCAAATTAAAATAACAATGAGCTGCCACTACAAAGCTATTGGAACAGCTTAAATACAAAAGAGTAACAACTCTAAATGCTGACATGGATGTCGAGCAATGGGAATTGTCACTCATTGTTTCTGGAACGCAAAAACAGTACAGACACTTTGAAAGACAGTTTCTAGTTTATCTTATTAAAAAAAAACCATACTCTTACCATATGATTCACTAATCATATTCCTTGCTGTTCACCCAAATGAGTTAAACACATATATCAACAAGAAAAATAAGATCAAACTGCACATGGATTTTCATAGCAACTTTATTCATAATTGTCAAAAATTGGAACCAAGATGTCTTTCAAAAGGTGAATGAATAAGTAAACTGGTATGTATCATGGAAAGTTATTCGGTGATAAAAAGAAATGAACTATCAAGCTGTGAAAAGACATAAAGGAATCTTAAATGTGTATTGCTAAGTGAGAGAAGCCAAAATGAGAAGGTTACATATCATAGAATTTTAATAACATGGGCACTCTGCAAGAGGTAAAACTATAGGGATATTAAAACAATAAGTGTTTGCTAAGAGGTTAAAGGAAAGGAGGGTTGACTAGGTGGAGTGCAGGAGATTATAGGTCAATGGAACTATTCTGTATGATAAGATAATAATAGATGTTATTCTTTCTCAAAACCCATTGGAGATTCTAGTGACTTTTCTCTATCCTTTCTCTTCTCCCCACATGGTTATATTGGCAATACAGGCATCCCTGTCTTTATATTATCTTGTCTCTCTCTTGTCCTGTCTTCTAACACAGGTGACTGCTTCAAGATGGGGCATGTGACTAGAATTTCAGTCACTCTCCACATAGTTGAACAAACTACTCAGGATTTGTCAGTGACAGTTAAAAAGACTGTAAAATATATCACACAAACCAGAGTGTACATAATGTGCATATACATTTTAATGAATACTGTTTTTGTGTGTATGTGTGAAAAACAAAATACCTGGGTTTCTACATGGAATCTTTGGAGGCTTCCATGTAACTCCCCCCTAAATGCATCGCCTCCTGTCATAAGTATCTATCATTTGTTTATTTTCCTAAACAATATATAACTTGGTTTTTGAACCTTATGTAATTGGAATCATGCCTTAAGCATTCTTCTAAGAGTTGCTTTCTCTTTCTACCTGCTTTATCTTTCTGAAATTCATTAATATTGATGTATTTAACTCTAGGTTTTTTTTTTCCTGCTGCATTGTGAAATATGCCAACTGTATTGATTTAGTCTACTTTGACTAGACAGGCTATTTCTAGATTCGTGGCTGCTATAAGCAAAGATGTTATGAAATATCTTCTACCTTTTTACCTTGTATACATCATTGGTTTTTCTGGGGCAAATATGCTACATATGTTAGAGTGGAAATGCTGGGCAAAACATTATATATTTTTGTCAAAAACACTACACACACACACACACACACACACACACACACACACACAATCTCTCCAAATTATTTTCAATATAGTTTCTAGCAATTACATTCCATAATTAACTATGAGAATTCCCATCTCTCCAACTCCTCACCAGCAGTTGGTATTATCGACTTTGAATTTATGGTTTTAATTTGTATTTCCCTGATTACTAATGTGTTTGAGGATATTTTTGTATAAGCATTGGTCATTTGTTCTTTTTTTTTAAGATTTATTTATTTATACATACAAGCTGGGGTACAGGCCAGAGGCGTGGGGCTGCGAGAGGGTTCACTAGAGAGAGAGAGTGGGGAGCAGGACAGGCAGATCAGAAATACACTGCTGAGGGGAGCAGCGGGTGAGGCAGGAGAGGTCTGCTGCACCATGTGGGATTCTCCCCCGCCAGGCATCAAACTCGCATTAGGCGTGCTGCCGCCAGCTCCACAGCGCAGCGCTCAACCGCTGCGCCACCAGGGAGGTCCTGGTCATTTGTTCTTATTCACCCATGAAGTGGCCATTTATATTTGCTCATTTTTTATTATGCTTTTTTCTGGATTTATAAGATGTATTTATACTTTAAAATCAATTTCTCCACCTTTAACTGGAAGCAATTATCTTTCCTCAATACGTGGCACATCTTCTCATTTACTGGAATCTTTTCTTGAATACAAGTCCTTAATTTTCATATAGCTCAATCAAGCAATGCTTTTTCCTGTCCAAATTCCCACTGTTTGCATACTGTTAAAATGATTTTGTTTTATATAAAATGTGTTTGATGTTCCAGATCATACCCCACCAGCCCATGGTGTGATTTCAGTGTTATTTGGGAAGTTCTATAAAAACACGAACGAACTCACTTCAGTAATTTTAATGGTTTTTGATTGTTGGTCTAATCTTGTGTTCTAGGAATAAGTCCACCTTAGTCATCACACATACACACACACACAGCCTTTGTGTAAATGTTTTGTTAGAACCTAGTGCATCTCTGCTCATGTTTGAGACTGCAATTTTCCTTTCTCATACTGTTCTTGTGTGGCTTTGCTGGAAAGTTATGCTTCTTATGCTTCATTTTGACTCTAAAGAGTCTTTATAGGAGTAGAATTGTCTGTTTCTAGAACAAGCAGGTGAATTCAATGATAAAAATGTCTATGACTCATATTTTATTCGTGGGGCATGTTTAATTAATAATTCTTTTACTAATTATTGTTACAGGTATCCCCTGCTTTATAAAAGTTCACTTTATGCCACTTTGCTTTTATAATAGTCCCACATTAATAACTGTCTTGATAACTGAAAGGCTAAAGAGCATTTTTGCATTTATGACAATTTGTTCTGAAGTAGCCTTTCTCGAGGCAATACCACCTGAGCAGCGAGAGTGGCGCTGAACTCCTTCCCCAGGAACTAATTTCATCAGTCTGTGTACTTATCATAGCACTCCTGCTTTTACTGTATATTCACATGAGTCTAGATTTTATGTATTATTTGGTATGATTTGGTGAGTAATTTTGGGGGGTCTGGGAATGCTCACTTTTTTGCATGTATTAATGGTGTTTATTTCTTTATACCATTTTGGTTTAGGTATGCTCTACTATCAAGTAGTAGGGAAAATCTGCACATCATTCATATTTTTCTATTTCTTCTTTAAGTTAGCTTTGGTAAATTACGTTTCTATGAATTTATCATAATATCCTTCTAACACTTTTTTTAAAGATTTATTTATTTATGCCTATGAGAAATGGGGTTTAGGCCAGAGGTGTGGGGTGGTAAGAGGATTCACCAGAGACAGAGTGGGGAGCAGAACAGGCAGATTGACTGAAATATACTGTTGAGGGGAACAGTGGGTGAGACAGGAGAGGTCTGCTGCACCATGTGGGAATCTCCCTGGCCGGAATCGAACTCCTGCTGCAGTGGCTGCGGATAGCTTCATAGAGCTGAAACTTAACCCGTTGCGCTACCAGGGAAGTCCTCCTTCTAACACTTTTAAGATTTATTTAATTTTTTTTTTTTTTTATTTATACATACAAGCTGGGGTACAGGCCAGAGGCGTGGGGCGGCGAGAGGGTTCACCAGAGACAGAGCGGGTAGCAGAACAGGCAGATCAGAAATACACTGCTGAGGGGAGCAGCGGGCGAGGCAGGAGAGGTCTGCCGCGCCTTTCTAACACTTTTAATATTGACAGCATTCCTGCTATACTTTCTTTCTAATTCCTCATATGTTGAACTTTCATTCTCACTTTCTCTCCTCCCTCTCCTCTCTTTTTGTTTCTTTACTATCTGATCAATCCTGTTGGGGATTCATGAATTAGATTAGTCTGTTCAGAAAACCAATTTTTGACATAACTAATTATCTTGATTGTTTATTTCACCTGTATTTCATTTATTTTTGTTCATATCCTTATTTTCTTTTTCTACTTAAGTTCATTGTTCTTTTGCTTACTTCTTAAATTAGATACTAAGTTCATGTCCTTTCAGCATCATCTTTTATGTAGTATATGCTTTTTAAGCTCAAACACTTATAAATGCCTCTCTACTGCTTTTGCAGTGGCCCCAGCATTTTAAACAAGCAGTGTTTCAGGATTGTTTAAAATATTTTCTAATTTCTATTATTTTTTAATCTTTGACCGAAGAGTTATCTGGTAACCATATATCGTCCATAGACCGATGGTGATAATTCCCTTACTCAAACATCCTGACCTGATCTATTATTAACATACTTGATGTGTTAATTTCTAGAAATACAGTAAAATCTAACGGTCTGAGGATGGATGGGTGGATTCAAAATATTTTAATTATAAGTTCTGGTTTTAGATGTTCACAATTTTAAAATTGCTATGTCTTCCTTTTATTTTATTTTTAATATATTTTTATTGTTATTAATATCTTTTACATTTTGTATTCCCCTTGGGTAGCCCACCACCAATTCACCCATGATCCATCTCCGTGGTCCCTTGTGTCCCTTTCTACTCCATTTTGTGCCCTTATCCTCCCCACCACAACCTGCCCCCCGCTGAGTGTCTCTCTCCTATTTGGTTTCCCTATAGTCCTGTTATAAGTGAAACAATTTGATATTTTTTCTCTTTCTTTCTGACTTATTTCACTGAGTATGATCCCCTCTAGTTTCATCCATGTCGCTGCAAATTGCGTGTGTTTATCTTCTTTGAATGCTGAATAGTATTCCATTGTGTATATGTACCACATCTTCTTTATCCAATCGTATATTTTAAGCCAGATGTCCAAAATGTATCTTCCTTTTAAATTAAAAATTTTACCTACCTATATGTCATAACCCTTTGTCTCTTAAGCCTTTGATTTTGCAGTTACCATGAGGCTTGCATTTAACATCCTACATTTATAATAATCTTACTGGCTTGGATACCAACTTAGGTTATTAAGCATGTAAAAACTGTGCTCCAAACCAGCTCTGTCTACCCTTTGTTATCTTTGTTACAAATTACATCTTTATGTATTGTATCCTTGAAAACTTAGATTTCTAATAATTTGCTATGTCTTTTAAATCACATAAGAAATGTTAAGTGACATTACAGCAGTATCTCTTTTTATAGTTGCCTGTGCAGTTATCTTGCTTGGAGATATTTATTTCTTCATTTGCATTCAAGTTACTGTCTATTTATTTCAAACTGAAGAACTCCCTTTGGCATCACTTGTAGGATAGCTCTAAAGAGTAACAGATTCCCTCAGTTTTTGTTTACCTGGAAATGCCTTAATTTCTCAGTCATTTTTGAATGACAGTTTTGCCAAGTACAGGAAAATTCTTGATTAAGTTTTTCTTTCAGTACTTTAAATGTATCACCCCTTTTCTTTCTGACAGCCACACTTTCTCATCAAAATCAGTTGTCAATTTTATTGCAAACACTTTGCACATGATTAATCACTTTTTCTGTTGACATTGGGCTGCTTTTAAGTTTCTTTGTCTCTGACTTTCAACAGTTTGATTATAATGCCTCAAGTTATTGCATTTCTTGGATTTGTAGATATATGATTTTTATCGTATCTGGGAGGTTTTCAGTCATGATTTCTACAAATATTTTTGTCACTCTCTCGTCTCCTTCTACACTCCCTTATGTATATGTTGAATCACTTGCTGTTTTCCCAGAGGACCCTCATGCTGTGACCATTTTGTTTCATTCTTTTTTCTGTCTGCTTCTCAGATGAGATAATTTTGTTTGTCCTGTTTCAAGTGCTCTATTTTTTCATTCTTCTTATGTTGGGCCTGAGTGGTGCTGAGGGACCCGAGGTCCTTGACGTCTACATGGGAAAGAACTCATGCAGGGGTCAGTCAGTCAGAGTGAGAGAAGCAGCTTTATTGTAGATGACAGTCCACACTCGAGGGTGGTGCGGGCAGATTCAGAGGAAAATCACACCTTGGGTCATAAGGCTGTTGATATAAACACCTGCTTAGTTTGAGGGGGCAGGGGTTCACAATGGGATCTTGGATGGATTTAGACCATTTTTATTTAACAAAAGGGGCAGGAATTTACAGCTTGGGATCTTGAGATTTGGCCAGTTTTGTAAATCAAAAGCATCTGGCCCCTAACTTACTTTCAGATAACATAGGAGTTTTACCGTTATAGGCAGTGAGTGTGAGATAAATTAATAGGGCTTGAATCAGACTAATAGGGTTTGAGTCACTTTGTTCTGAAGTGTGCACAGCTGTTTTTCATGAATACTGGACGGAGGAAGTAGGGAGCTGCAGCCATTGTGCTAAATTCCTCTTCTACTTCTATCTGCTGTGGAACCCCTCTAGTGAATCTTTTTGTTTAATTATTATAATTTTCAGCTTCAAAATGTCTACTTGGTCCCTTTTTTATAAACTTTACTTTTTTATTATTTTCTCCCTTTGTTCAAACATCACTTTCCTGGTTTCCATTTGTTCTTTGTCCATGTTTTCCTTTAGCTTTTTGAGTATTTTTTAGACAGTTGCCTTAAAAACCTTGTCTTTCATTCCTGGGTTTCGGTAACAAATGCTTTGTCTAGGAAGTCAGACTTTTCAGGTTCTTCGGGAACACATCTATCAATTTGTTTTGCTCTTTTGAATGACCCATATATTCCTATTTCTTTATAATATTTGTAAATTTTTTGAGAACCAAACATTTAAATAGTATAATGTGTAACTCTGAAGTCAGATTCTCTTCCCCTGAGTTTGCTGGTTTTTTTAAAATTATTGTTGAAGGTTATAGTAGTTCATTTATTGAGTGACTTTTCCAAACTTCTTTTTGCAAAGATAGCATTCCTAGTTATGTGTGTGGTTCACTAGAAACGCCATTCCTTCTCTTGTGTTCAACTATCATTTTGACAGTGATTTCCTTGAATCTCAGGTTCTAAAACAAAACCAAACCCACCTCTCCTAGTCATTGCACATTGCCTCTGTTCCAGACACTCCTTCAAGGCTTACCCCCAACCTGCACTGAAACTATAACAGGGTGTTCCTCAGGAAGAGGGGAGTTTTCAGGATCCCTGCCCCACCCAAAGAAGGGTAGAGCTGAGCAGGGAAAAGAGGAAGCTGGAGAGGAGACTGGAAAAGGAAGGAGGAAGGATGGAGAGCCTGAAGGAGACCTGGAGGAGGCACATGGAGCAGAGAGACTTGTGACGAAGCTGCACTTGCATTTTGGTCCCAGACTGGTTGAAATAGACGTGGGTGAGAGACCCGTGGGTAGGTTAACAATGGCAGCTTTTATCTTGATTTTGATTTTGCTCTTTTCCTTCTGGACGTGCTGGGCCCTTCTTCTTCTTTCCTAAAGGCCCCCACCAGAAGGTACCTTAGACTTGTGGCAGGCTTTTGGGCCTCAGAGGCCCTTCTTTGGACTAACCCTGTTTGGCCAGGCATGGGTGAGGGCATGGGTGTCTTTGGGTGCTTGATTTGGAAACTTTATTCTTCTCCCTTTTCTTTGTTGCACATTAATTGTATTAAAGTTTCTTTCTAGTGTGTAAAGATCTTATGCACTAGAGTATGTTTGGTCTTGATGCGGCAGATGGCGAGTTTGGGGATTTTGGGGGTGCCGTGGTGTCTCCTTGCCCTGTAACAAACCGAGACACTAGTCCAAGGTGAAAGTTCAGGGGCTTTTCAGGTCATTTTTGTATTTTTCCTGAGCCATGTGCATGGCATGAATTTCTAAATTACTCCTAAATCTATGTGTTTTTGCATGTCCTAGTGAAATACTCCCTTAGCGCTTCCTTTTGAGCCTCAGGCAATCTATTGTATGCATTTGCCCCCGGCATCTTTGGGTGGTTAGCTGGCCTTGCAGTGTTTTTGAACACAGACTCTTTTCCAGCCTGAGTTACAATTAGGCAAAACAGAGGTGAATGCCTGTGTCAGACTTCCAGGTGGCACCCATACAGGCTCTTTTTCCCTTCTGCTTCTGTTTCTTCAAGTCTATCTTCCATTTATCTACTTTTTTGCTATATCTAAACTGTTGTTTAATATATTTCTTTGAGCTTAAGAATTTAAGAATTCAGATGTTTTCTCCTCGTACTATTTGATTATTTAAAAGTTTCTGGTTAATATTGATGATCTTTTGATTTATTCCCATTCTTTACCAACACCCCTTATATCTTTAAGTATATCAAAGCTATTTATTTTGTATTTACATCTGTATTTGCATTTGCATTTGTCACTAGCATTTGTGAGTATGTTGGTTTGTTGTTTTCTGTGGTTTGTTGTTTTTATCAAATTTTGTTCATGGTAATTTTTTTCCTTTGGGGAGAAAGAGAGAGAGAGAGAGAGAGAGAGAGAGAGAACAAGAACATTCTTGTTTCCTGGACTTTACCTGTGTGAATTCTTTAATGCTAATTTTTAAAAAATTGGATCATTTAGAGAAAAATCTCCTTTGTTCCGGTAAGGTACTTAGGTATACCTTACAGCTTTTTTTTTTGGCTTCACATTATTTTTTTATCGCATGGATATAAATATAGGCCCCAGACTCATGGGGAATGTTGGTTTAAGGTGGGCAATTTTCAAGGTAGACATCTCTTTTCCTCACTGTTTCCAGAGCCAGTGTTGAACGCAGCCTGGCATATCCATACTTCTTCCTCTGCAGGAAAACCAAGGGAAGAGGTCTTGGATCATTCTTGGAGGATTTCCAAGTCCTGACTTTTTCAAGGATTTTCAATAACTGGTCATTTAGCATAGGGCCCAGATTTTCCCTCCTGTCACTGGGAGATGGCATTATTCTGGCTACTGCCCTGGAATGCTGCAGAGCATGTTTAGGCCTAGTGCTCCCTCACTCCGTGCATTTGCACTTTCTCATTGATGACTTCAGTGTTCTTAACCACTGGAGGAGCCTACTGGATGATACTCAGCTGACTTCTCTTTAGGCACATGGCTTGTATTCTCTTATGGGTCACATTAGCATTTATTCAACAGGAAGCATAAAATCCACTATACTCAAAGGAATCATCTTGTTTACCAAACTTAGTTTATCATTTTTAAGGATGTAACAGTATTTTCCCCAGCATTATTAGGTATGCCCTACCAAGAAGTTTATTTATCTACATATGAATTAGAAAACCAAAAGCAGCATTTTGGAGAGAGAATGAGTAACAGAACGAGAACAAAGACAAGAGAATGAAAATGAGGGCCTCTCTGGCGGTGCAGGGATTAAGTCTCAGTGCTATCACCATGACAGCCTGAGTTGGTATTTGTCCAGGCAGCTTCCCACATGGCGCAGCTGACCTCTCCTGTCTCACCCTCTGCTCCCCTCAGCAGTGTACTTCAGTCCATCTGCCTGTTCTGCTCCCCACTCTGTCTCTGGGGAATCCTCTCACCACCCGCACCTCTGGCCTGCACACCAGTTCTATGCAAAATACAATCTTTGAAAAAAAAAAAAAGATAATGGAAATGAAAAGTATAAGGTGGGAGCAAAGAAAGAGGAAGAAGAGAGGAAAGAAACAATAAAGATAAGGAAGAGGAGTAAGGACAACACAGAAACATAAAAAGAAGGATGAGGGAGAGCAGAGAACACAAGTCAGAAAGACAAAAATGGTGGCTATCTGAATCGCCATGGAATACCAAGCCCTTGCTCCTGGGACTGCTACATGTCTCCCATGGGAATCTCAGAAATATCCTGAATCTTTATAAACACTCCAGATTTATTCATTTAGGCATATCAATTTAGTTCCTGTTATTTAGTACCAAAAAAGCCTTTTGGACACCCCATTAGCTCACTTCCGAGACTAAGTGGGCTGACCTGCTCTTCAGACCTTTAGCCTCTCTATATTGCTGTTAGGAGACACAAGGATGGATTTAACAGGAAATAAAAGAAAACTGCTCTCCAAGCCTTGGCCACAGTACATTGTCTCAAAATTATCAATAGTTTGGTTCAGAAAATCAATCGTGAGTGAATATTGCTTAGAGGATGCCTGGTCTTTCAGTTGTTCACAAATTTTACCCCTAGATTAAGCTATATCTAAGGGATATTGAGAACCCAGATTAAACCATCTGGTTCTTGATTATTTTAATGTATCACTTTTATTTGATGGTATCTATCTATATTGGTGTTTATTACAAGTAATAGGGTCTATGTGTCTAACAGGTAGCTTGCTTATGACTTGGGCTCAGTTTTGTCTCCTCCACCCCTGCCAAATTCATACACTGAAATCTTAACCCTCAGTACCTCAAAATGTGACTTTATTTGGCAATAGAGCAGTTGTGGGTATAATGAGTTAAAGTAATAAGTCACGGTTGGGCCCTAATTCAATAATAAGATGAATGTCCTTCTAAAAAGGTGAAATTTGGGGACACAGAGATGTATACATATCATGTAAAGATGGAGGCAGAGATTGTGGTTATACATATACAAGCCAAGGAATCCGGAAGTTTGCCCCCAAACCACCAGAAACTAGACAAGTGGCAAAGGACAGATCTTTCTTACAGTCCTGAGGTGCAAACAACCCTGCCATACCTTGATTTTGGACTTCTTATGTCCGAAGGTGTGACCCAGTAAATGTCTGTTGTTTAAGTCACTCAGTCTGTGGCACCTTGTTTTGGCAGCTCCAGCAAACTAAAACTGTGAGTCTGTCAAAACTGGCCTTTCCACAGAGATGGCTGTGGTGCTTGATAGTTCACGAATCACTTATGCTCTTCCCAGTCATAAGTGCTCACTTTCATGACTTCCCCTGATCTGTTCAACTTGAAGTCAACGTAGGCACACCCATGGTTATACTTAATATTGCATTACTGTCACTCACTCATGCACAAAGAAGAACGACTCAGGTGTGTCAAGGAAAACATTGCCTGCAAATTTTGTGTTGTCTTAGAGATGCTGATGAGAAGCCATTATGTAAAAAAAAAAAAAAAAAAAAATCCAGTCATGTTTGAAGGGGGCCTACCCAAGAAAGTGGCTGAGATAAGGTAGCCGGGTTCCTTGGTGAGTTACTTTCCACTCACTTTGATTTTGATAAAATATTCAAAATAGTTCTTTTCCATCTTCTCACATAAATACATGGCAAGTGATAATAATTTGTTATAAAATTCTAGAAATATTTCTTAGCACCACCAGAGAGATACTTCCAGGAGCCCCTGGAGAGTAAAAAGTTTATGCTTCCTGTCACAGCAGAATGCAGCCCTCAGCATGGCACTGAAATAGAAGTATGCTGCTGTCACATCTTGTGATAAGGGCTGACTCAGCCATGTTCCTGGGTGGTATATGCTGTGGTCTGGGGTGTGGCTGACCTAATACTGCTTTCTCAGTTGCTTCCACGCAGTGGACATGTCTGGTAACTTTTCCTAGGTTGAATCTTAATCCCATATGTCTGGAGTCTTTATAACAAGAGGAAATTATAAAAAAGTCTTTATAATAGGAGGTAGGAGGTCACAGATATACACAGGGAGAAGACCATGTGAAGCAATGAAAAAATTCTATGTTGGTGTGGTTGAGCCAGAGGGATGAAAAACTTCTCTAGCAAACTACCAGAGGATAGGCAAGAGGCAAAGAGTAGCCGGAAACAATCCTGTCAATACCTTGGTTTTGGCCTGCCCAGTCTCCAGAATTGTGAGACAGAAAATTTCTGCTAAGTCCCTTAGTTCAAACATGAGGATGAACTACCTCTGAAATTGCTAGTTATATGAGCAAGAAATATTCCCTTATCTTTTAAGTCCATGTGATTAAGATTTTCCGTTACTACAAAAATACAGACTCAGGACTTCTGGTTTTAGCTCCAACATGTAAACAGCCTGAAAACACTTCTGTCTTAGAAACAGGAAAAATGCTGAAAAACTGAAAATAAACAAATTTTCTCAGGCCTATCAAGGATTTGATATCAGTTTGGATACCCAAAACTGGAGAGAAGGTGAACACAGAGAATCTGCTTATTTGAAGCAGAAGGTGCTGAGGCATAAATAGATAGGAACACTCTAATTTTGATGTGTTGCTGGAGGCTGTGTGTAATATCTCAAAAATGAGAAAGAGTCTGCATAGTCTTAAGAGGACCCCACACTTTTGTGTATCTTCTTCCTGGAACTCCGCTAGGTTCTTATGGCAAAGATTCCCTCATGACTGTAACAGAAATAGGGAACAAGTTATCATCATGAACTATGCAGTGAGTTCTCCATAGCAAGTACCTAAACTTCACATGAAAAGATTTTACTAGAAAGGAAGAGGAAAAAAAAACTAAGAAACACTTGTGAGGGTCACAATCTAGGGGCACAGACTTATTAATTGAAAGACTGAAGTTTAATCATACAATTATGGAATACTTCCTATCCTCAACACCTCACCACTGCATCAGTATGGCACCAGTATAATACCACTGGGTTACAGCTGAAAATCTGCAAGGCACAGAATCTATAAGGAGTGCAAAGGCAGCAGCAGTAGCAGAAGAGATGACAAAGACTTTTACATGAACTTGACGCCTGAGACACAGTTGTAGCAAACATTAAACACAGCCCAACTCTTACACAGATTAACATAAAAACTTACAACAAAGACTTTTACTTCATTTCTTATTGCCCATTATCTCAGGTCCAGCTTTAACAAAATATTACACGCTATGGAAAGAAAAGGGAAACATTAGAATCAGACTGAGATATGACAAAGATTTTGAAATGATTAGGCAGGGAATTAAAAATAACTATGATTAATATGTTAAGGACTGTAATGGAAAAAGTACACAACACACAAGAACAGATGGAAAGTGTAAGCAGAGAGATGGAAACTTTAACAAATAATCAAAAAGAAATCTTACACATCAAAAGAATAGTAAGAGAAATAAAGAAAGACTTTGATGGCCTCATCAGCAGGTTTAAGACAGCGAGGAAAGAATCAGAAAGGTTAAAGATAAGCCAATTAAATATCCCAGGCTTAAAAAAAATAATTTTTTTAAAGTAGAACAAAATATCCTGGAACTGTAAGGACATTTCCAAAGATGTAACATGCACAGAAATGAAATACCATAAAGAAAAGACAAAGGAAAAGAAGTATTTGAAGTAATAATAACTCGAGATTTTTCTAAAATTAATGGTAGACACAAAACTACAGAAACTCAGGAAATTCAGAGAACACCAAGATAAGTACCCCAAAATCTACACATAGATACCTCATAGTATAAAAAACAAATGACAAAGACTTGAACGAAGACAGGAGGGAAACCTTATTGCAGAGAAATAAGGATAAGAATTACAGAGGACTTCTTATCAGAAATCGTAAGCAAGCAGAGGGTAGGATGAAATATTTTAAGTGTTGAAAGAAAAAAATATATAGGATTCTATATCCAGCAAAATTATCCTTCAAAAGTGAAGGAAAAATAAACTTTTTCTCTGTAAAACAAAAACTGAAAGAATTTATTGCTATCACACCTGTCCAGAGAAAAGGGTTTGAAAAGTGATTCATGGAGAAGAAATACTATATAAGTCAGAAACTTGGTCTACATAAGGAAAGGCAGATCATCAGAGAAGGCATAAAAGAAAAATAATTTTTTTCATTCTTGTTTGATCTGTTTAAAGTAATGCTCACAATATATTGGGTGATGATAGCATACTGATACATAAAACGAGCTGCAGCAGTGTCTAAGGAATGAAAGGAAGGAACTGGGAATACTCTTTTTATAAGGTGGGTGCACGACAGTGAGGTGGTAGAGTATTACTTGAAGGTGGCCTTAGACTAATTGTAAATGTATATTGCAAATGTGAAGGCAATCACTAAAATTTTTTGAATAACATATAATTTGTTTGCTAAGAGAGGAGAGAAAATGGATTCATATAAAATGTTCAATTAAAGAGAAAAGAGAAAAGGGGAGTAAAGAAAGGGATCAAAGATGAATAAAAAACAGTAATAAACATGATAGAAATGAATTTATTCTGTCAATAAGTAATAAATGTGAAAGGACTAAATACCCCAAGAAAGATTCAAAGATTGTTTGAGTGCATCAAAAACAAGACTCACATATGTCTTGTCTACCAGAAACACTCTTTGAATAAAAAGACTCAAACTGGTTAAAAGTGAAGGGGTGGGGGAAAGATATACATATTAATTCTAATCAAAAGAAAATTGCAGTAATTACATTAATTTTAGACAAAGTGGACTTCAGAACAAAAAAAGTTATAAAAGATAAGAAAGGGCATTACAAATTAATAAAGGCATGAATTCTCTAAGTGTGCATGAACCTAACACTAGAATATTAAAATATGTGAGGCTAGTAGAACTTCAAGAAAAAAATAGATCTTCTTTCACCTCTTTCAGTAATTGATAGATGAAGCAGGCAGAAAACCAGTAAGGAGAGAAATGATCTGAACAGCATTTTCAACCAACTTAAGATTTCTAGAATAATCTTTTTTTTCATATTTATTTATTTTTATATATTTTTATTGCTATTTATGTCTTTTACATTTTGTATTCCCCTTGGGTAGCCCACCACCAATTCACCCGTGATCCATCTCCATGGTCCCTTGTGTTCTTTTCGATTCCATTTTGTGCCCTTATCCTCCCCTCCCCCTACCACCTCCCCCTCCCCCGCTGAGTGTCTCTCTCCTATTTGGTTTCCCTATAGTCCTGTTATAAGTGAAACCGTTCGATATTTTTCTTTTTCTTTTTGGCTTATTTCACTGAGTATGATTCCCTCTAATTCCATCCATGTCGCTGCAAATTGCATGTGTTTATCTTCTTTCCATGATGAATAGTATTCCATTGTGTATATGTACCACATCTTCTTGATCCAATCATCTATTTTTGGACATCTGGGTTGCTTCCATACCTTTGCTATTGTGAACAGTGCCACAATGAACACACGGGTGCATGTATCCTTTCGGATTAGTGTTTTTGTGTCCTTTGGGTAAATTCCCAAAAGTGGTATTGCTGGGTCGTATGGGAGCTCCATGTTTAGCAGTTTGAGGAATTGCCATACAGCTTTCCATAGCCGTATGGACCAGTTCTGGTTGGACCAGAACTGTGAACTGGTTGGACCAGTTCACATTCCCACCAGCAGTGTAGATTTCTAGAATACTCTTAACAGCAGAATACACATTCTCCTCAAGCTCAAATGGTACAGTCACTAAGAGTGATCACATTCTGGGTCATAAATCACACCTTAACAAATTTAAAATGGAAATTAAATAATCTTCATAGACCACAATGGAATTGAGTTAGAGATCAATGACAGGATAGCAGAAAAAATAAAGAACACCTGGAAACTCCGAAAATCGTTGGAAAAAACCTTCTAAATAGCACATAGGTACAAGAAGCCTCAAAAGAAATTTACAAATATTTTGAACTAGATGAAAAAGAAAATGCAACTTGTCAAAAATAGCCCACCTCACTGACACACCCTTCAAGTTAGACTCCCAGAGTGATGCTTGAGCTGTTTCGGGAATAAGGATACATCTTAAGCACAGCTCTCACCTAATCACAGTGTAAGAATTTACCCAAAGAAATAATGAACCTCAAGGAGTATAAGGCATTCACATGGACTTCAGTAGGTCTGAGGTTAGGCACACTGTGATTGAAAGCTCCTAAGAATAAGCTCTTGGAAAGGGAAGGAACTCATTCCTAGAGCTCATTCCATATAGAATGTTCAAATGCTGTCTGTTTTTGATTAGGGAGATCCCAACAAAGTTGTGAAGTTTTGAAGATCATAAACTCTAAATATTCTAAAAATGACATTGCATTCCCCAAAAGATTGGAATCTTGAGTCTGCCAATGCTCATTAGGCATTTTGAGTTTAATTGGATTTAACAGTAAGTGCTGGCACAAAGCTTGAGGAAATATCAAAGTTTAGCTTGGCCTAAATATTGGGCTATAATCTGCTATTTGGCTTTGCCTAAACTCTATCTTTGGAGTCCAAATAGCCAGTGAGTCCATTTCACCACTCTGTTTTGTAACCTTATATTGTGTTTGAGCAAGGATCTTGTGATTACATAGGGATGTTTGTATCTAATCAGAAACAATGCTAGTAATAGGAGTAGTAGGAATAAGACATGTCTTTCAGGTTTATTTTTAATATTTGAAAATTTATTTCCAAATTTAGGAAATCATTTTAGATGTAAAATTCTCCAAAATTTGTACTTCTGTCTGTCTATATCAGCTAAAGTATAATTTTATACTATCAGAAAAGTTTTGTATTAGTGATGGTTGTGTCTTTCAATATATGCATTAAAGTCACTAGTATTTTCAGATATTTTATCAGGGAAAGAGACTGATAATTATTGTTATTTTTTAAAAGCTAAGGTACTAACTAAACAACTTTAATATGACTAACCATTTCATACTTTTTGAGCAAACAAATGATTATAAAAATATGAGTATTAATTTTATAGTCTGCTTAAGCTTCCATAAAAGAATGCTACAGGTTGAGTGGCATTCTCATAAAATAACAGAAATTTATATATTGTCTCACAGTTATGGGGGCTGGAAATAAAAAATCAATTTGCCGGGATTGCTTTCAGTGAGGTCTTTCTTCCTGGCTTGTAGGTGGATACCTTCTCCTGTATCCTCATATTTTCTTTCCTCTGTACACATGCTTCTGGTATCACTTCCTCTTCTAAGGACATAAATCCTGTTGGATTAGGGTTCCACTCTTCGGACCTCATATAGCCTTAATTACCTTCTTAAAGATCCTACCTCCAAATACAGTCACGTGGGGGAGGGTTATGACTTTAACATATGAATTTGGGGGTGGACACAATTCAGTCCCAAGCAGTATCATCACCATCATCATCATCACCATCATCATCATCATTATAATGATGATGTAAGAAAAGACAGTAATAATAACATGTATTTGTTGTACAAGTACACATAGCATAAAATAAAATTCACTCTATGAGCTATTACTTTTTAATTATATAATGTTACATAAGATATAAGAAAAGGCTTACATGGGATCTCTTCATTTCTCTTTTTTCTGTTTTGAAGACTGAGTGGATCCGCATTAAACAAAACAGAACAGGGGCCTTTCAAATTGCTTTCTTTCAGCTTCATTTTTTACGATGACAAATTAAAAGCAGAACTTCAACCTTGCTACCTTAAGATTCCATGAGAAAGAAAAAATCCACAATCTTGTGATAAAACATTTGCAATTCAAATGTAACAAAAAGAAAAAGAATGAAGAAATACATTTTTTAATTTTAAAGAACAAGTACTTTGAAGACTAAGAACAAACATTTCAAAATGCACCTTATTAAAGCACCCTATTGAGTACTTTCTAGCATATTTACAAAGCTCTGCCTGCATCACTACTATCCAAATCTAGAATACGCTATCACTCCAAAAAAGAAACCCCACACTTATTAGCTCTCATTCCCTATTGTGCTCTGTCCCAAGCCTCAGGCAAACCACTAAACTATCTTCTGTCCCTATAGATTTGCTTTTTCTGGATGTTTCTTATCAATTGAGTCACATAATATATAACCTTTTGTGTCTTACTTGTTTCACTTAGCAAACTTTTCAAATTTATCCATGTTGTAATGTGTATGAATACTTCATTACTTTTCATTCGCTGATGATTCATATTCCATTATATGGACAAACCACATTTTGCTTATCCATTTATTAGCTGATATACAATTGGGTTATTTCAACTTCTTGGCTTTTATGAATAGTGCTGCAATGAACATCCTGTACATATTTTTGTATGTACCTCAACTTGGAATTCTTGAGTCATATGTCAAATCTGGTAAGCATTTTGAGAAACTGTTTTCTACAGAAGCCATACCATTTAACATTCCCACTAGCAATGTAAGAGGATCCTAAAGTCTCCATATCCTCATCAATACTTTTTGTCTGTATTTTTGATTATTATCATTCTAGTGGATGTAAATTGTGTTTCACTTTTTGATTTGTTCTTCTTAATGATAAATGAAGTGTAACATCTTTCTTTCCATGTTCTTATTGGTCATTAATATATTTTCTTTAGGGAAATGTTTATTAAAAATGTGTCCATATTTAAATTGGGTAATTTGGACCTCCCTAGGGGTTAAGGCTCAGCACTATTACTGAGACAGCCTGAGTTTGAGTCCTGGCCAGGGAGCTAACTACATGGCACAGCAGACCTCTTCTGTTTCACCCAATGCTCCCCTTAGCCATGTATTTCAATAGATCTGTCTGTTCTGCTCCCAACTCTGTCTCTGGTGAATCCTCTCATCTTCCCTCCCACCACACACCTCTGGCCTACACCGCAGTTCTTCTACGCAAAAATAAATTTTAAAAATCCTTAAAAAATAAAAAAGAGTAATTTGTGTTTTTAGTGATTATTTGTAAGTATTCTTTATATACTACAGATGCTATTTTCTTATTTGATTTGCAAAATATCTCCTTCTGTACGCTGTTTTGTTTTGTTTAGTTTTGTTTTTATTTTCTTGACAGTATCTTTGGAAGCACAGTTATTTTACATTTTGATGAAGTTCAACTTATCTTTTTTTGCTTGTGCTGTTGGGGTCTTGTCTAAGATAGCACTAACAAGGATCATGAAGACTTATGACTGATTTCTTCTAAAAGTTTTTTCATCTCAGCTCTTATATTTAGGTCTTTAATTCATTTGGAATCAATTCTTATATACTCTGTATGCCGTGGGATTTGGTTTCAAGTTCATTTATTCAAATTCAAAATAGAGATTCAGCTGTCTCAGTACCTTTTGTTGCAAAAGCTATTCTTTCTACATTGAAATTTCTTGGCACTGTTGTAAAAAAAATAATTTACCATAAATTATGGGTTTATTCTAGACTTTAAATTATATTGCATTGATTTATATGCCTACTATTATGTCACTACCACACAGTATTGTTTACTGTAGCTTTGGAGTAAGTTTTGAAATCAGGAAGTATAAGTATTCCTATTTTGTTATTTTTAAAGGTTATTGGGCTATTTTGGTCCCTTTCACTTCCACATGATTTTTAAAAATAAATATATTTTATTTATTTATTTTTGGTTATAGTAAAATTGAGAAGAAGGGAAAGAGAATTCCTATATATCCCATGCCCTTCACCTCAGTACACATCCTCCCCAGAATGGTGCATTTCTTACAATTAATAAAACTCATACTCAGTGAAATAAGCCAGAAAGAAAGAGAAAAATATTGAATGGTTTCACTTATAACAGGACTATAAGGACACCAAATAGGAAAGAGACACTCAGCAGGTCAGGGGGGTAGGGGGAGGGGAGGATAAGGGCACAAAATGGAATAGGAAAGAACACAAGAGGCCACGGAGATGGATCATGGGTGAATTGTGGTGGGCTACCCAAGGGGAATACAAAATGTAAAAGACATAAATAAAAATAAAAACATATTAAAACAAACAAACAAACAAAAAAACCACACTGACATTATTAACCAAAGTCTACAGTTTACATCAAAACTCACTCTTGGTGTTATACTTTCAGTGAGTTTTGGCAAATGCATAATGACATATATACATTATTACATTGTCATACAAAATAGTATCACTGCCCTAAAAATTCCCTATGATTTGTCTATTCATGCCTCTCTCCCCTGACTCCTATAAACCACTAATTTGTTATTGTCACCATAGTTTTATCTTTTTCAGAATGTAATATAGTTGGAAACAATACAGTATGTAGTCTTTACAGATGGACTTCTTTCACTTAGTAACATTCATTTACATAACATACATTTCCCATGTTTTTTCAGGACTTGAAAGCTCATTTATTTTTAGTGCTGAATAGTACTCCATTGCCCAAATGTATCACAGTTTATACATTCATCTACTGAGAGATAGTAGTTTCCAACTTTTGGGCATTTATGAATAAGCTACTGTAAACGTCTGTGTGTAGATTTTTGTATGGATATATGTATTCATTTTCTATTCGTAAATAGCAAGGAATGTAACTACTGGATCAAATGGTATGAATATGTTTGGTTCTGTAAGAAACTACCAAACTATCTTCCAAGGTTGCTGTACCATTTTGGATTCCCATCAGTAATGAACCACATTCTGGCCAGCATTTGATATTCCCATTGTTTTGGGTCTTGGCCATTCTATTAAGTATGTATTGGTATCTCATTACTCCTTTAATTTACGATTCCTTAATGATACATGAGGTGGAGCATCTTTTATATGCTTATTTGTCATATGCATGTCTTTGTTGTTAAGGGGTCTGTTCAGTTGTTTTGCTTATTTTTAAATCAGGGTGCTTGTTTATTATTGTTGAGTTTTATGACTTCATGTAGATTTGCATAAGAGTTCTTTATCAAATGTATTCTTTGAAAACCTTTCTTCAGTCTGTGACAGTTTTCACATTCTTTTGACAGCATCTTTTGCAGAGCAGAAGTCTTTAATTTTAATGAAGTCCAGTTTCTCAATGATTATTTTTATGGGTCATACCTTTGATGCTATATCTAAAAAGTCATCCCCACACTCAAGATCACCCCGATTTCTTCCTACATTTTTCCCAGGTGTTTTATAATTTTTCATTGTATATTGAGATCTATAATCCAGTTTGAGTTTTAGTGAAGGGTGGGGGGTTTGTGTTTAGATTCCTTTTCTTTGCATGTGGAGTCCAATTGTTCCAGCACCATTCGTTGAAAACTATCTTTATTCCATTTTATTGCTTTTGCTCCTTTGTCACTGTACCATTCTTCTGCTCATGCAATTTTAAAGAGCCAGTGAAACACTGTCCATATGAGATTTTTGCAGCACAATAGCTCATGTCAATAATCATGTCACATGTGATGATTACTATCATGGAGACCTCACAAAGGTCGAAAGCCTGTCTGCCTGTGCTTACCTTAGAGGGCTTAGCAATTCCTCCTACCAAACAGTTGAACTTCCTGGTAACTCTACCACTGTGGGTGATGATGTGATCGTTCTTTACCTTAGAAGAGAGGAAAAAAACAGGAGGCTTATAAATGAAGAAACAAAAGCACTTGGGGAGTCATGACATTCTAATCCTGCGTATCAGTGGAAAAGTACAGATTAGCTCCTGGTTCCTTTGAACCCTAATTTTGGCAGAACATACACTCATAGTTCTGGAACCAGAGGCTGTTGCTGAGGGTGCAATAGAAATGGCTTTCTGTGCAGATGGAGCAAGGTGGCTTTGTTGTTATTTCAGTACCTTTGAGGTTTCACCTAAATGCAAAAGGAATAGAATGCATGTTTGGAAAACGAAACATCTATGAATCATGACATTTTGAAGTCAGTGGTAACTAGTAGCCTAATATCCAATAGGTCTGACCAAAGATGTCTTCATGAAAACCACTTCCAGTAATCAGACATAGTATCAATCAAAAAAAAATGTTAATACTAACAAAATAAGGATGCATTAAAAATGAAAAGTGCAATCTAGTTGATTGTAAATAATTATCTCAGCTAGATTTATGTACTTTACTTAAACACTAGGTTTGGGATCAAAACACAACTCCTTTCCCTCCTCAGATTCCCAGCATAATCACACATGATTAAGTCTCTTCTAGTAGATTTTCAAATGACAAATAACTTTTTATAAAACAGTTGATAGTCACAGTTATCATCGCTGTAGATACAGTCCACCAATGGATGCTAAAAATTAATGGGTGAAATTTTGAAGAGACACAAGATTATCATAATTTCAAGTATCTTTCCCCAAAGTATTAATGCTAAGTGATGGAGGTTAACAGTGCCAGTCATAAGACACACTAAAGTGTTATGATGTCTCAAACCTTGAGACAATGAATGGAGCATTCAGAGTCATTTCATTGTCAAAATGAATATCTTCATGTAAATTATGAGAAAACATTAGACAAATATAAATTTAATCTTCTATAAAATAAACCATCAGTACTTTTTGAAATTGTCAAAAATCTAGAAAGCTAATGAAAGACTGAAGAATTGTCATAGATTGAAGACAATTAAGGGAAAATAATAACTGAATTCAATGTGGAATCCTGGGTAGGATGCTGGAACAGAGGAAGGACAGTAGAAGAAAAAGGAAATTTGGATCTGCTCTGTAGTTTAGTTAGTAGTATTGTAACTGTGCTAATTTCATAGATTTGATTATTGTATAATAGAGATTTCAGGTGATAACATTAGAGGAAGTCCAGGAGGGTCTATTGGAACTCTCTGTACTATTCTCTCAACTTTCTGTGTGTTCAAAATTAGTTCAAAGATAAAAGTTTAAAAAAATCATTGTGCTTTTTTTTAACAAGTCGAAGGACTATGTTTTCATTCCTTTAATACATTTTGTCATCCTACTCAAAAACTTGATATTTTTGAAACACAATATTCTAATGAAATTATGACTAACATTGACTATAGGTGGAAACACTTTGAAATAAAAGTATTATTTATACCACCGTAGGATTTGATTCTCAAACTCTCATGCTGCTTTTTCAAATTTGTACCATGTTTTGTTTTTTAAACCATTAAGCACTGCTGGTGTTGTTGAACTAAAGAAATTTATGATAGACCTGGGATTTAACTTAGCAATTCTTCTTTCAAATATTATCTGAATGGAGGGGACTTGCTAGTCACAGCTGAATGTTTAATGATGTAGCTGGAATTCTTATTCCTTGGAGACTTTAGAATCTGCTTCTTAAAGATTGCTTTAAATGCTTAAACATTGGGAATTTGATTTTGTTGGTTTTCCATATTTAAGAGGAGTTTAAAAGCAAATGAGACATGGAAAGTTGAAAAAACAGTGCATGTAATCTTGAGTGTTATAATTTGTAGTTAGACATAAATATGGGTAGTTATAAAATCCTAGCCATCTCATCTAAGAGGAAATACCAATCAAATCCATGCTTCTCAATCTTTAATGTGTACAGGAATCTGCAGATCTTGTTGAAATGCAGTCTGATTCAGCAGCTCTGCAGAGGACCCTGAGATTCTGCATTTCTAAACAAGTATCAGGAGATGCCTGGGAGGCTTCTGGTTCATGGGCAACATTTTGAGAAGCAAGAACCTTATGACTGGAAAGGAAATGCTAGAGATGTGTCCTGTCTACCTCAGGGGTAAATTTTCAAAGAAAGGGGATTTAATTTTAAACAAGTGAGGTATTTAATACCTTAAGACTGAAAATAAAAATTTGAGAGAATATCTTCATTGTAATAAACTCTGTAGACATGGAGTGCTGCATGGGACTGACCAACCAACTCCATGTCAGATATTGCTGGGGATTCAGTCTGAGCTGAGGCCCGGTGGGGAGGAAGGAAACATTTCTTTCAGGTGGACCAGAATCCCGCGGGAGGATGTCTACCATTGCCACTAGGGGGCGCACCGCCACAGCTTTTCAAGATTGGTAGTGAGGATGGTCAAACTTCTTCAGTTGGGGCAGCTGGTAGGTAATCGAGGTAATGAAAGGAGATGTAGGAAATGAAAGGAGAAAAGGGAATGTAAAATAGTTATGCACAGCACTGTATAACTATTTTAGAACTTGATTTTGGGTCTCTCTTGTGACAGGGACTTGGTAAAAGGTCAATATTTTAACTCTTTAGGATGTTACACTTAGCAGCTGAACAGACTCCATTGAAGTGGATTCTGACCTACAGATTCCAAATGTTTGAGAAAAGGCTTTGTTGCGTTTATCCTCATAGGGATAGGAAAGGGTGGTTCAAGGGCGAAGCGTGACTTGGGTGTCTCTTTCTTTGGAATGATTTGTATTTTCAAAATGCTTCTTTGCTGCAAGTATCTTTTTCACGAATTGCTGTCATCTTTCTGGTTATCAGTGAGGAAACCGAGGCACCGGGGAAAAGCCCCCTGTACCTTAAGTCCAATTTCTGGCTCTAGCCAGCAATTGGGTCTCCCCTTCCATTTTAAGGCTCCTCACAAACAAGCCTCAGGGTACAAGGCACCCTTAAAAAGCTGGGTCAATGGCTCACACTGGAAGGTCAGCTTGAAGCCCCAAACCTAGTCTTTTGTTTAATCCTGCAAACTTCACACCATGTCATTTCCTTTAATTTAAGTCAATTTGTCTTAACTATATACACACGAACAGATTCTTTTAATTTCTTTACTTTTAAATAAAAAATGAAATGCTGATGTCACAAAACTAGTTCTTGAAATAAAAAAAGAACATAAAAATAAAAAGTGAAAGTTCCTTTCATTCACTGATTCCCTACACCAAATCCCCAAATTCTGTAATCCCACCTCCAGAAATAACCATTGCTGACCATCTGAAAAAAGTGTGTGTGTGCGTGTGTGTAGAGACAGATCTTGCTTAACTTTACAAAAGTGAGATTATTCAATACACAATGTAGCTTGTTTTTGCTACTTAAAATGTATACCATGGTCTATCAGGATGAGGTCTTGAAATTTTAAAATAATATAACATTTTCCGGATGCTTTCTTGACTAAAAACATGGGATTCCTAAGACTAACATCTATGTATAAATAGAAATTAGCCCCCAGGGCCCTCCGAGGGTTTCCCTGCCATCCTGGGCATCCTATCTTCCCAAGTTTACATTAACAATATAAAATTAGTGGGTTTATATGTTTTCTTTTCTGAATGACTGTGATAGAATGAGCAAGCTCAGTTGTGAACACTTAATTTTTGTCCTTGGAGGATTTAAAATTAATCTCTCTGTTATTTCCCTGGGTCTAGATTATTTCTTATAGGAGTCACTAGTAACACTGGCATGAAACAGAGATACATAGAGGCAGCTGTAGGGTGTGTTTCTATGCTCTCTGTCCTTATTTCTTCCAAGTATCCAAACATATCAACTAAAAATAGTGACCAAAAAGGAGCTAGGTAATATAGTTGCTCTTTTCAGGAAAGCATTTCCTTTCTCTAGAACAGAAATCTCGAAGAATCCCCGGTAGAGGAATTCCTGATAGTTTGTGAAACGCAAGTTTTGGGGTCTCCTGGATCCTGCTTCCTCAGGAGGGGGTTGAGAATCCACACTCCTTACAAGCTCCCTTGAACTTTTTACTTCACTGAAGTTTTGTTTGAAAGGATGCTCCACGGATATGTCACCCACTGGTTGGGACCTTTCCTGGTAGCACCTATTCTGCTTGCCTCTCATTTAGAAGAAAAAGGGCTGGGAAGACTGTCCAGGAAATGGGCTGGGCTGATGTTTTCCATTAAAGGCTGCCTCCAAATTTTATGCACATCTTAGGATTCTAGGCTTGTCTTTCAAAGCTTGACTTCCTAAATTTGCCAGTTGACCTGTTGCGCTGGGGTTCCCCTGGGCCCCTTCTTATGTCATTGCAACCAGTTTGAGAAGCAGCTGATGACTGTTTCAATTTCAGTTGAAGTTCCTTATAAAAGGAGCCAATCTGGGAGGTCATTTGTCTCTGATCCAGGGGCAGTGGTTTGGTTATTTTGGCTTCTACTAAACTTGGAAGGGAACTGAAGCATCAGGTAAAAACAATCTATACCTACACAGCATGAGAAAGAACAATCGCAGTCCTACACACCAGTGTGGATGAGTTGCAGAGAAACAAAGCTGAGCACAAGTGGTCTCCATTTGTCTGAAATTCAAGGACAAGCAACAATGACCTATATTGAGAAAGGTGGGGAGAAGGGCTATCTTCCAAGGGTTATTGCTTAGTGGGGGTTTGGGACAGAGAGCATGGGGATAGGGAGGAAGGAAGTGCTCCAAATTGTGATCTGGAATCCACGTAGGGTGTATACACATTTATAAAGTCCTTGAGCTAAATGATTAAGCTTTTTGAATTTTACTAAATGTATATTACGCTGCAGTAAATTCTAAAGAAATGGAGAGCTATGACTATGACGATAATCCCCTAGAGAAAAACTAATCTACAGTCCTATCCATGTCGTGAGTCAAAATCTCCAAACAAATGTAGACTGTTGGATAAAAACAAAATAAAAAATTGGAAACATTACAGAATAAGCTTTTCTTTAACTCCAGTGGCAAACTGAACATTTACAATAATGTGAACCCCACCCTGAGCTCTCAGCTGTTTGATGACTTGGAATGGGGACTTGAAGACACACAGGAGAGATTATTGCGAGTTCTTTAAAATGCTGACACTCAGGAAGCAGCTAAAGGAGCAACTTCACTGCTTTTCGACAAAAGCGGCAGGTAGGAACGGGGAAATAAGTTGTCAGCCCTTCCTGGGTGAAGTTGGGGTTTTGCCCAAATCTTGGTGACCTAGCATGTGCAGGGTGACATCACTGGGGGTGAAGGGCATCCGGTCAAAGGTCATTGCTGTTGTTTACTGAGTTCAACAGTGACAGGAGGCCTGGAGTTTCAGTTCTGGGCTACCTGGGAGGATTGTTCCAGGAACATTCCATGGAAGAGTGATTTCCTTTATCCCCACATCCACCAACACCTCACCTTACATTAGCCATATGTTTAATGTGTTAAATCACCTAGTGGCCTTTCCTCCCCTTTGTGGGGGCCCTGCCTCCCAGGGCCATGGAGCAGCTGCAGTGAGGCCGCTGGTCACCTCGCCAGGCAAGTGGTTTCTCTGACTTCTCTCTTCCTCCCTTCCCAATGGTAGCTTGTTTGACACACTGGCATTGTTTGGTGTTATGGAGACACAACCTGGCTTTGTTGTGGAAACTGCTCTGCTAGGTGTGGGCGCTGTGGGCGAGGGGAGTCCTGGTAATAACACAGGAGACACTGATTGTCTGGGCACAGATAAGGCCCCACTCACCGGCTGATGTAAGAGCTGGCCTGGGTTGAGAATCTGCGAATGTGGACATAGACTTTTTATTCATTGTTATAAAGGCAGAGCTTTGAGAAAGATGAATCACACCCAGGCCTCCACACTGGCCCAAAGGCTTTGCATGGAACTGAATGTTTATGGGAGGCAAAAACAAGGCACATCAGCGTAATCCCTAGAGCCCACCCCAGGGTGAGCAGATGCTGGGTAAACACACCTCTTATTTCTGAAACAGTGAGTGTCCCAGCACAACTTAGGTGATTCCTTTCTTTCCAAGGAAGCTAATCCTCAGAATAATGTATCAGGGCCTGTAATAGTTTCTCCTTCGGGTTGCCTGAACAACATGTGAGATCAAATGCAAATGAGTAAGACATAAAAGGCAAAAGCTACCTCAGGATTGGTGATGATCCCAACGGTGAAAGCTAAATAGCACGTTAGTTATTTCAGCCCCTGCTTCTTCCAAGATTTGGTTTTGTGGGAGAGCTTCTGAAGGCTGGGAGCAGGCAGGCAGCACCCAAAAACTGTTGTCCTAGGAAAAGGGGGAGGGTGTGTGTGTGTGTGGGAGGGGGGGGTTCTCCTTTCTCTATTCTGACAGAGGACTTCAGAGCCTGCTCCTGCACTTCTGCTCCCAGGTTTGCCTGCTGAGGGAGGATAAGAGGACTTCCAGAAGTCCAGAGAAGGAAGCATCCCTCTTGTTTCCACAGAGAAGCCTTGAGTGTGGGGGGTGAGGAGGGAACCCACCAGATGGAAGGTGCTATGGGCTTGGGGACCAAGGCCCCCATTGTTCTTACCTGGGCATTTGGCTTCCTGGGGGAGGGGGGGTCTTTGCCTCTGCTTTTCTGAAATCTGTTAAAATCAATATGAACTACAAAATCATTTCTATGTACTACAGTAGTGACCTCTGTCTGTCTCCCTTTCTCCCTTGTTCTGTCTTTTCCTCTCACTGCAGAGCTAAGAATTTCCAGGGAATTGTCAATTCCTGGTTTCTTCCCTTCCTTCTGCCTGTTCCCTTCCTGACACCCTCCCCCTGAGTAGATCACAAAATTCCTTGTGCCCATGGCAATGTCCCCTGAGCTAGTGTTCACTCCCAACCCCAATTAGTTCTACATTCCTTCTCTCACTTTTATTTTTTCCTATTTATACTGGAAAAAGGGATTTGAGTGACTTCCCTGGTTAGCTGAATGAAAGAATATCTCAGTACCCCGAACTTTCATTTCCGAGTCTGTCTCCGAATGCTTGGTGGTTGTCACCTGGCCAGTGAATTTTCCCACACACACTCCTGCTGGATGAACGTAAATATTTTAATTTTTTAAAAAGATTTATTTTTGCATACAAGCTAGGATGCAGGCCAGAGATGTGGGGCAGTGAGAGACAGAGTGGGGAGCAGAACAGGCAGATTGACCAAAATACACTGCTGAGGGGAACAGCGGGCACGGCAGGAGAGGTCTGCTGTGCCATGTGGGAATCTCCCTGGCCAGGGATGGAGCACGTGCCATAGCCGCCGACAGCTTCACAGTGCTGTGCTCAACCCACTACCCCACCAAGGAGGCCCTTAAACATTTTTAAGTCCCTCTCAGTACCTGGTAACCAAAGCAATAGGACAACCACACAGGCTTTGTAAAAAGGTGATCTGGGTGTCTGTGAAGAAAAGCTGAGGACAGAAGTAAATAAATGGTATTCCTGGGAAGCGAGTTTTCCAGTCTTCCAGGTGAAATGGCTCCTCTGTGGAAAAGAAGTCATTTATAAAGTCTCTGTCCTTTGCCCTGACCCTTTCCTCCCAGAAGCTGTAGAGTCATCTGGGAGGCTGTGGGTAAAAGGTCACCCACAGGTGGGGACACACTTGGACACTGTGGGTTCTCCCAGACATAGAAGTGGAGAAACCTGTAAGGAGGCCTCTTTCTTCCTTCCTTTCGCCCATCCTCCCTTCCTCCCTAGATTTCTGCAGCTTGATTCCCTGATATAATCTGATTCCATAGAGACAGTCATCCTTTTAGATACCTGATTTCCAGGTGATTCTTTTTTGAACAAGTCCTTTTGTCTTCACACCACCACAGAGGGATCTCCTTCTCAGGGCTGTATACACCCTACTAGGGGGAGCCCTGGGGGGACACCAGGGAGGAAGCCCTAGGAGGGAGGGTAGGTGTGTCTGAAACTTTAAACAGGCACCTTCTGCAGGGCTGTAGGTCCCCCTGGGGCTCTAGAACAGTCAAAGGTTTCATTCAGTAGGTGAGGGTAGGAGCAGAACTGGAGGCAAGATGAACGGATGTGAGGGTGGGGAACTAGAATTCTGACCTAAGGGTGGGGCAGGCCTATGCTCCTTGCAGAAAGCCAAGACCCTCCTCTGAGGCAGTCGGTCAGGGACCCTCAGGCAGCTTCCCTAGGAAGTGCCAGCTGCCTCCCTTCTCTCATCCACAGCAAGGGGTTTGGTCCAGCCAGGGTTCCTGAAATGAAGTGGGAGCCCATGTCAGGGGAGAAAGCCAGGGCACTCCCAGTGAGCTCAGAATCTCTAGGGAGTCCAGTTATAGGCTCAGAGCCTGGCACATAGCACAGGGGAATCCCCACAAGCTGGCCCAAGGAAACCCAGGAGGCCCGTGGAAGCAGGCTAGGCCAGTAGCTGAGTGCGCACAGTCAAGTGCAATTGTGGCGCCCCCTCACTCGGCAGAGGTTGGGGAAGGGGGAGACTGGAGGGACCCTGGGTTTCCCCGAAAGTTTCCGGTGAATTCTTGTTCCTGCAGATCCGCCTCAGCCGCGTGTGTTTCCCGAGAGGGGGCCTCCTGTGCCGCCGCCCCCCTTCCCCTGGCACGGAACGATTGAACGATTGCGCACGGGGCTGCTTCCCCAGCTCAGTCTCCTCCCCACGCGCCCCCACTCCGCCGCGCTGGCCAGCGCCGGCACTGCCCCCTGCCCGTGCCCGAGTCGCCGCGCCGCTGCAGGCTGCGGGGAGCTGCGCCAGCTCGTGCTCCCGACTCGCTTCGTGCACCCGGCGCGCTCCGGCCCCGACTCGGTCCCGGCTCCCGGCACGCGGACCATGGAGTAGGCGGGCGGTCCCGCGACGCGCTCCTGTAGCCGGCGAGGCCGGAGCCAGCCCCGGGTGGCCTCGCCAGCCGACGGAGTTGGCTAGCGGAGGGCCCTCCTCCCGCCGGTCCTTCCCCGCTCCTCCTCCTCGGCCGCGGCCGCCCCCGCCTCCTGGCCGCCCCCGCCGCCCCCGCCGCGCCGCCGCCCCAGGCCGAGCGCGGACGCCGAGCGTGGGAGCCATGGCGCGCGAGGAGGAGAGGGACCCCGAGCGCCGGGAGGCGGCGGCGCGGGCGAGCGGCGAGGAGGAGGAGGAGGAGGAGGAGGAGGGAGAGGAGGGACTGAGCGGTAGCCACCACGAGGACGGAGACTGGGAGACCGGCAGTGGCCAGGAGGAGGAAGAGGCGGCGGCGGCCGGGCTGGAGCGCAGCGAGGACGCGCGGCAGCACAACTCAGAACTGGCCCCCTCCGCCGAGCCCGCCACGGCCGCCCGCGACCGGAGCGGCCGCCGCCCGCCGGGGCCCCCGCCGGGGCCGCTCCCCTGCAGCCCGAAGATGCCGTCGCCCGAAGAGGAGGAACGCGAGCGTCGCCGTTGCCGCCGGAGGGACCTTCTGCTGAGCCAGCTCTGCTTCCTGGCCTTGGTGGCGCTGCTGCTCTGGTCGCTGGCGAGCATGCAAGCGAATAATGGTGAGTGCTCCCTGCCTGCCCCGAGTCGGCGCTGCGGCTCCGGGGACCCTAGACCGGGCACTGGGTGACCAGGCTGCTGGGCGAGGGTGCCGGGCTTGAGGACGCCTGCCCTCGAAGGGGCCCGGGAGAAGGACACCCTGAAGGCCAGGACCTCTCAGTGGAGAAGCAGCTGGCGCGCTGGGGCTCCTGGCCGCCCTAGGAACCCTTACCTGTGCCTCTAGACTCTGCCCTTCTTATCCACATGCTGGAGGGGTTGGGGTGGCAGCATGGGGACTGTTACCCGAAACCAGTCCCCCAAAGCCAGTGGTCAGGTTGTCCTTTTAAGATTCAGTACCTGTACAGGTAACCGACCACCTGTAACCTCTGACTTGTTGAGGGCATGAAGGTGCTCGAGGTGAACACATGCTTCTCCATATGTTCTCCTTGTAGAACAGGCGGGATGAACCAGGTAGAAAGCTCCATACCAGCCTTTCCAGAACAGGTGCTGGAAACTTCTGATAGGGAAAAAAGTATTGGCCACTTGGTTAGGAAAGGATTTGTTTTCTTAAACTGATAGCTCACAAAAATTACGGACTCACAGCTTTGGAAGAAATGATTTGGACTTTATTTCCCATCATGGTGCCCTGGACTGGGTGCACCCTTTAACCTACAAACTTTCATGTTATCTTTGTCCTTCGCCTTTCTTGAGCTTGTGGAGAAATGTGATCAGAACAGTTGCCCACTGTTGAGGAAAAAAAAAAAAAAACAGTTTGGATCCTGGAGTGCAACTGTCTAAAAAACAAGGAAAGATTTGGAAGAATAACTGATGTAAAATGGTTTTATATCCCTGTGTTCTGAGCTGCAGTTTGTGGGAAAACAGCCCTATAAACGGTTGTGAGAATAAGCAGTTGCAAATACGTGTTTTAGTGTTAAGGTAGATGTACCTTTAATGAAAGGTGCTATGAAGTGCAGAATAGAGGCATTTTGATAGTGATGGTAAAATATTTTTAAACATGCCCTGAGTTTAAAAGGGAACTCCTCTACATTGGTTGGACTAGTGCTGGGTGGTGAAATCAGATGGTTGGTCCAAGAGATCTTAGCAGACCTCTTGACAGACTTCAACATATATGGTAATATGAGAGTTTATCCTGGTCTTTTATGAAGCTGTTAAGACTACAGGGCTCGTTCTCTCTCCATTGCTCTGAATCCCAGATGTCTGGAGAGGGAGGCTGACATCAGGAAGGTGACTGTGTTAGGGTGAGAATGGCTGGACCTCTCTCCAAGGGCGGTCAGGGGTCAGCCACTGATGGATTCTCAAGAAGGGGGTTTTCATCAAGCACTTTTTAAGCTTTCCAACTTTTATGAATACAAAGCCAGTCGGTACTTCATACCACCCCTGGAAGGGGCCATTCCAAGTCAGTTACATTCCAGCCATTTTTCCTGCTATTGGGGTTCAGTGAGTCATTGTAGAGTTTCCACCACTGTCCAGGATATAAAAGACATTATTTTCTGGATGGAGAATGTGACTGTACAGTCAAATCCATTATTGATTCCTGGATTTCAAGAAATCCGGGATGTTTAGGGCAGACAGGTGTTGGCTACTAAGCATATTTGAAACCTGGCAATAAAAATGTCATTTTGAAATGGTTTCCTGATCACTGACATTTCTCTTCAGGTGTCATTGACTTAGATTTGGTTCCATAGTGCAGACCTTTCCCCATTTCTCTTTCTCCTTCCTACTATTCATATTCTCTTTCTTCCTTTTGCTTCCTTTCTACCCCCTCCCATAAATCAATGTATGGGTTAGGAAGACCCTCACCCACCAGCTGAACATAAGTAATGGTGAACACCCATCAGTATTAAGGGAGTACCATTCACCTCCCAAATGGCACAGGTAGTTTTCATTCTGTCCCAAATTATCTTTTCTTTCATTAGATATTGATAATTTCACTACATGATGCATAGTAATATTTTGCAGAAAGGTACAAGTTTTTTGAGATGATTTTTGAGACATTCATTAATGTGTGTGAATCTGCAAATGATTGTTTTGTTGGAGTGCGCTGTCATTCAGCATACTTAAGCTTGTAAGTAGTGACTTTTATCCTGAAAACATGGGGGGCTGCTCTGCTTGACGGTCCTTTTAGTATGGACACAAAGTTTGAAATTTAGACTTGTTTTAAAGACACCGTGACTTTGAGGGGCTGAGAGATTCCTTAAGGTCACACAGCAATTGAAGAGTAAAGAGAAAAAAACAACCTGAGGTGACCTGGCTCTTTGTTTTCACCTCTGTTCCCTGGTATTCATGCCACTGTCCAGGAGCAGACATGTAATATTTATATAACCACATAGGAGGTGGCTTCATAATGATCAAAGGTAGTATTTTTATTTATCCACCTTGAAAGCCATGGAGTGATTCAGCGTAACTTCTCAGGAATCTATTTTCTAATATATATTGATTTTTCTTTTCTCTCTCTTTCCTTTCCTTTTTTTTTTTTTAATTAAAAGGACTGTTCTTTTACCAAACCAAGATAGAGATATGTGGCAGTTATGTTACACAGCACTGCACAACATTTCTAATCATGTGGAATCTGGGATCCCTGTCTTGATGTCTAATCAAACTCAGTATAGATTCTTTTCTGCTGAGATGGGACACTGGTATTGTTGAATTTGGGTCAGAAAGGCTTAGCACTGGAGTCAAGAGAAATGTTAATTCTAGCACCAAAAGCAATGATAATCGGAATATGGTGCCTTGCTAAGTTCCAGGTACTGTGCTGAGCACACTTTATAGACACTGCCCGGTTTAATCTGCAAGCAGCATTCTTTGCAGACCATCAAGTCTTCAGCTGCAGAAAGAGAAAAGCCCCAGTGTGGTGTTTGTTGTTGCCAGTGAAGATCTCAATTTTGATCTCTCGTTTCAAAGCCAGTTGAAATAAGGTGTCAGACTTGCTAAGGAGGTTTTTCTCTTATTTTTTTGTAGCAAGAAGGGGTTACTTTTCTGTGTTTTGAGTGGTTGAAAGTTGTTTAATTTTTCTTTAAAATAGAGAACCTGGTCATTTTCCCCCCAGAAGTGGTGTGGATAAAACCCAGGACTTCTAACTCAGGAGTAATTATCGACATCCTTTCTTGGGGGTTCCTAGGGAGGTGAATAAGAAAAATTACGCATATAAATATATTCTACATATTTATATACAATTGATGCATTTATATACTTACACATATATATAAACCCTGAGGTACTTTCTGTCCCAGTTTCTGTTGCTGCATAGCACACCTCCCCAAAACTCAGTGGTGTAAAATAATCATTTTATATTTTTGTGCATGGATACTTGGCATCAGGGATTTGGGCAGGACACAGTGGGTATGGCTTTTCTCTGCTCCATTATGTCTGGGCCTCAGCTGGAGAGATTGAAAGGCTGGGTGACTTGACAGCTGGGTGTGGAGTCATCTGGAGGCAACGTCACTCTTGTGTCTGGGGTGCCAGCTGCTGACTTGACCCTTAGCGGGGCTGTCAGCCATAACGCCTCTGTGTGGCCTCTCCATGTGCCTGCGTTTGGACTTCCTCAGAGCACTGTAGCTGGGACAAGAGGAGAGGAGAAGGTGGAAGTGCATGGCATTTTATGTCTTCGCCTCTGAGGTCACTGGTATCAGATGTCAGCCCAAGTTCAAGGAGAAGAGAAATAGGTGCCACCACTTATTTGATGCGGGAGTGTTGGGATGTGTTGTAAGGAGAGCACATGTGATGGGAGGTTTTGTTTTGCCATCTTTGGAAAACCAGTTATCTAAGGGGTAGTAATTTAGAAATGATTTTTTGTATTTTCCAAGGTGGCAAATGGTAAAATATGTGTATATTTATTATGTACATTTGCATATGTATGTGTATATATACACATATATTCACCTACATATATAGGTGTGTATGGGTCTAGGTGTATATAAATTTTTTTTTTTTTTGTGTGTGTGTGTGTGTGTGTATTTCAAAAATACCTTTTCATCTTGAAGAGACTGATGCTTAACTTAGCTGGTTGGAGACTTGAACTGCCTTGTCAATTGCAGATCTGAGAACCCATCTTGAACTTTGTTACTTCCCATTTTCAGGGGCCTGTGACCTTTCTATCATCCTTGTGGCTTGTGGGGAGACCTGACTAGATCTCTGGCTTTCTCTTCTCTCTCTTGTCCTTCCCATTCTGTGCCTCACCACTTTGGTCTTTCTTTTCAACAGGGGAGTGCTTCATCTGACCCCAGGCCTCTAGCATGTGATGGTCCCAGTGTCGCCACGGCGACTAGTTCATCTTTGGGCCCAAGATCTTCCTCATTAGACTCGGCCCTGCATTTTGCTCTCTGGACACACCTTGTTTCCTTTCATAGATCTATCATAGTTGGCAACTTTGGGTTTATTTGGTTATGATTTGAGTAATAGCTCTTCACCAGGTTCTGAACCCTAGAAGATCAAGGACCCTATGAAGTTTCCTCACCTTTGTTGCAGCAGTCACCCAGCCATAGTAGATGCTCAAAGACATTTGTGAAATAAAGAAGGTTTTCTGATTTCTGAACTGCAGTGCCTCTGATTAAAAACTAGCTACCTAATTCCACTCCTAGGAATCTACGCAAAGAACACAAAAACATTAATTCAAAAGAAAACGTGCACTCCTATGTTCATCGCAGCACTATTTACAATTGCTCAAATATGGAGACAACTTAAATGCCCCAAAACGGATGACTGGATCGGAAGATGTGGTATATACACACAGTGGGATACTACTCAGCAATCAAAAAAGATAAACATGCTATTTGCAGCAGCATGGATGGAGCTGGAAGGGATTATGCTTAGTGAAATAAGTCAGAAAGAAAAAGAAAAATATTGGATGGTTTCACTTATAGTAGGGACATAAGGAAACCACATAAGGGATCAGAATAAAAAAAGACAAAGCAAGCAGGCAAACTATATATCAGAGACCTTCAGCAGGGAAGGGGAGGGAGAGGGATCAAAACAGGAGGGAAGAGCACAAGGGACTATGGTGATGGTTCACGGGTGTCTTGGTGTTGGTAATTTTATGGAGACAGCAACTGAAAGGAGAATCAAATATTGTACAAAAGTGAACAATGATGTTAAAAATACATAAATAAAAATGAAAAATAAACTAGCTACCTTGTGTCAGGACCCCTGGGTGTAGGCATACTCTTATATTCATGATTCAAAATTCTGCCCCAACTCCAGCAAGTTTGCTGTTGTTGCCCATTTTTAGTGCGTGAGCATGGTGGAGGGCGTGGCCATTGTCCCTTCATTAGGTGGTAGGATTTGAACTCAAGCCCTCCTGTGTCCACGCTGCCTGCCACTGCCTTCCTAGCTGGCTTAGGAGAACATGAATAGAAGATGGAAATTACGCTGCCTTTTTCAGTCAGCTGGGGAGTAAAGGAGTAACAGAAGGTTGGTTTCATAGAAGCAGTATTTTAGAAACACATTGCTTTTCAACCTTTTCTATTTTCTGCCTAAACATATATAGATGTGTCTCTTTCCTCCTGGCTTTTCTTAGCTGCTCATCAACCTAGATTTTTCTCAAAGATTTCCTCTATCCTCTATTTGTAAGCCTTGAATCCTTGTGGGAAGTTTTTTTTTTTTTTTTTTACCCCGGAGGGTTGGCAAAGCCAAAAGAATTGCAAAACCAGCCATTTGCTGAGAATTCCAAGCCCTGGTGGAAGTTGGCTGATAGGACAGGGTTTTGGCAGCTCTGCTTTTCTTTAAGGAGTTTCTTTTTCCTGAGTGGGATAATTTGCCTGGGAGGATTGTAGCACACAGACTTTTATGATGGGGAAACTGAGGCAGGGGGCATTCTGAAAACATCCCTAAAGTCACACAGCCAGTGGGTGACACTGCCAGGAAGGTATTCAAGTTTTTTTGGTCTTTTCCTAGTTTCTGTAGCACTTGTTTGGCAGTGGTTTTTATTTATCATTTGCAGGTTTTAAATGTGGTGTTATCCTGGAGAATAGGAGAAATTGAAGTATTAAGGATTCAAGTGGAAAGAGGTTTTCTGAGTCTTCAGTAATGGGTACGGTGCAGGCACTTTGAATCATCGAGTCACAGCTTCTCAGGCTCAGACAACATCTTCCAGGCCCTCCCGTGGCTGTGGGTCTCATGGCATGCCCCGCCACCTCCTTTCATTCCTCTTAAGTCTTGGAGGTGGTGATACTTCTTATTGTGGTGAGGCCCGGGGACATCCCTACCCCTTATTGTTTTCCCAAAGCCTTTGTAAGTCATCCTTGGATGGGCTTTCTTCAGTGGTGTCCCTTGAGTGAGTTCCTGTCTGGACCCCTACTGGCATAAGTCACAGGACCTTTGTTTGTTCATTTGGTAAACACCTGCAGGTTTTTTACTAGTTGCTGGGAGACAGTGGTGACTGAGAAGTATCACCAGAGTTTTGCCCTCATGTTACTCAGACTTTAGTGGGAAGATAAGTATTGAACACCTGGGATTTTTCAAGAATTATAAGAGATGCAAATGTGAAACAGCGTAGTATGGAGGAGGTGTTTGGTGGTCAGGAAAAGCTGGAACCTGAAAAAGAAAAAGAATTAGGTTGGTAAGGAATGGGGGATAAAAAGGCACATGTGTTGAAAGATAGACTACAGATATGGGCAGGCAGTTTTTAAAAAAAAAAACAGCAAACAACCAGGACAAAAGTAAAAATTCTCTACTTTTCTAGTAATAAGGGAAACCTGAGTTTGAAAATGATGTAATATGGTTTTTCAGTATCAGATTGGCAAACACGAAAACATGATAATATCATGTGTTGGCAAAGGTGCAGGAGAGACAGCTTCTGTCATTGCCTGCAGGTGAGGCTATAAATTGGTATCCTAGATACTGAGGGAGAGGGAAACAAGATGAATGATGAGGTTTTAGGCGCAAACTCCCCCCGCCACCCATGAAGTTTTGACCTTGTAAGGCGATTGCTGTGGAGAGTGGGAGGTGGTGATTAGACTGCAGTATATGCATATTTAAGATTTGGATCAAAGCTCAGCTTCCTTGGACCTCTCTATGAGCATGGAGAATGATGATCATGACCCTTGAACTCTGAAGTTTAGAAGTAAGGTGGAAATTTGAGGCAACAGGGAAAGCCTTTGTCATTTCTGGAACTGTCCAAAACAATACAGGTTGCTTATTTAAATCATAAGATGTGCTTGTTATTCCTTACTTCTTGATCATTCTTTATTTTTACTGGAGGATAAACAAAAAAGTAAGCTCATCTGTGACCTAGTGTGAGGAAATTTCACATTTTCAACTTTGTGTTTTGGTCTTCATTTTTCCCTTGGCACTTCTGCATTGTTTGACCTTAGCAAAAGTAATTTTCATTATAGTGATTCTTTCTGCCCAGAATTTGAACCTGGGGAGGACAGGAAGTGACAAGAAGGCCCAGGGTAGTACAAAGGAGGTGACAAGGGCAATGGTGACCCAGAGAAAGGGCGTACTGCAAATTGATATGAATAAGTCAAGAGAACCACTTTAAGAAAGAACACAAAATACTCATTTTGGGGCATTTTAACTTTCATTACTGGTAGAATATCCAGGAAGACTATAGCTGACTGTTGCAAGTCAAGATTATAAGCAGTTGCTATAGATAAAGATCTGTGAGTTACATACATGAGGGTGAAAATTCTATCTGTGGTTAGCTTTGCAGGTCTTAATCTTCTCTGCACATTGTAATCACGTGGAGAACTTTACCCCTTAATCACGTCTAGGTCCTATCCCCAGGAATTCTGATCTCATGCTCTGGAGTGTAGTCTGGGCACTCGGATTTTTCTAAAGTGAGGTGAATATTTCCAATGCGCAATCAAGACTGTGCCCCATTGGATTAGGTCAGTGATCAGTATTACCATATCCTGGCCAAATTAGTGCTCTTTAGAACTGAGCTGTGAAGTTACAACAGGCTTAATTTTTCTGCCTCAAACATAAACTCATATTTCTTGTGTTCTTAGTTTTCAAAGCTTTTCCAACTAATGGAAGCCCAAACTTTCTTCCAGTTGCCTTCATCTCCTCTTCATATGTTCAGCTCCAATAGATACTCTGTGCAGTTCTCTTTTTGAAGAAATCTTTGCCAGTTTCTTCTGTCCTCTTCTAGTTTTGGCAGGTGGCTTGTTAAATCTGCTGCCCAGCTGTCATCATGAGATCTTCCTTTAGCTTCATTCTGCATGTCTTTTTGTCAACTCTCCCTGTGTTCTAAGCCCTTATTTCCTGGAACCCATGGATGTGTCTTCTTGGCATTTTCCTTCATTTGTGGTATACTTTTGAGGAGTCACACACTCCAGGTGTCTTTTTAGATGGGGGTGGGGGGTATTGAAAGTAAAGTTTTTAGTTCTGTGTTTGAAAATGTATTTTATCCTGCCTCAACAATTAGAGATAGACTGGATCAAGAATTTCTGTTGAAATGATTTTCTTGGAATTTTGAAGGCATTGATTGCTCTCTTGTCTTCAACTTCCATTTTTGCCACTGAGAAGTCTGATGCTATCCCAGTTTTTAATTTTTTTGGTAGGACACCTGTTTTTTCCCTTTAAGAACATGTGTCCTCTTTGCTGCGATCTAGCATTCAGTCATGTCACTATTATTTGACTGGGGTGATCCTATACTTATGCAGTCTCCTGGGTACTTACCTGCTTTTTTTTAATCTGGAAGATTATGTCCTTCAGAATGGGGAACTTGTCTTTTATGATTTTCTTCCATCCTAAGTTCTCTCTTCTTCCTTTCTGAATTATCTGTTATAATAAATTGTACTTTAAGAATAGATCTGGTTTTCTTAATATCTTCTTTCCTAATTGACTCATTTTGTTCTAATTTCTGTAGATTTTCTCAGCCCTATCTTCCAATTCTTATACTGAGCTTTAAGTCATATTTTTTAGTTTCTAAGAACTTTTTTTGCCCATGAAAGTTATTTTTAGTAGCATCCTGTTCTGTTGCATGGATACAGAATCATCTCTTATAATATCCTTAAGTACATTAATAGTCTTATAGCCTTAAGTATATTAATAGCCTTGGAGGTTTTCTTGTCCCTCAATGGGTTCTAGTTCTCCAAGTTGCTGTTGTCTGTTTGGTTTAGCTTTCATATTATGTGCTTTCTTTGAATGTCAAGAGATTCTTGGCACCTACTCAGGTTAAGTGAGATCATTAAAAAGATGACTGGAAACTGAACAAAGAGAAGGTACTTATTCTGTCCCTCTGAGGTGATCTGATTGGACTGTATCACTGAGTAATCACCATGTTTCCAGTCTTACATCTTTATCAGGGCGTGGTCAGATTTCCTAGAGAAGGGTCACCCAGTTTCCTGTCTTGATGGAAAAGACCCGGCTACTTCTGAATATCCACTAGGGGAGGGAATTGGATTGGATGTGGGGGGAAGATTTGTTCAGCAAAGACACTTTCCTAGACACAAGGAGTTGTCTCAAGGATAACAATGAGTATGAAAGAGCTTAACAATTTATTTTAAGACACTGCAGTACCATGCCAAGTTATTTGTCTTCTTCCTTTTCTTCCTCTCTCCCTCCCTCCCTCTTTTCCTTTTTTCCTACCATCCTCAATTTTCTCTTTTAGCTCCTATGCACTTGACACTGGGAGGGCTAATGGTCAGTATTGAGGGAAGGCTTAGTCTTCTTATCTTATTTTTTAATTGAAAATTTTATTGAACTAGATTCACGTGCAGTTGTAAGAAATAATACAGAGATCCCTTGGATATTTTCCCCATTTTACTCTAATGGTAGAATTTCACAAAACTACTATAATATGACCATGGTAGTGATGGTGAGGCAATCCACCAGTCTTATGGAGATTTCTCCAGTTTTATTTGTATGCGTGTGTACTAAGTTCTATACAGTGTTATCACTGTTGTAGGTTCCTCTAACCACAAAAGTCAAAATACTGGACAGATCCAACGTCACAAGGATGACTTGTGTTGCTCTCTTGTAAGCACACATGCCCCATGTGGCTTTTTGTTTAAAAGGAGCAGTTAAGTAATTCCTCTTACCTACTCCAAAAAATGAAGTTAATTTTAAAATTAAGACTATTAAGGAAATTGTACCACCTATAACTATAATACTGCATTCTACACCAAAGACTACTTGTAAGTTGGAAGCAGGGAAATAAGTATAAGGTTAATCCACATTAGTGAAATTAGGAGAGGGAGACTTTCTTCCATCCTTTGCAATTTTATTACTCTCAGGTATGGTTACCGGAGCTAATTGACAGGTAGAGGCCATGCATTACTACTTGACAGTTTCTTTGATGAACAATATTTTTCCTGTCATTTGCACAATATTTCTGAATGAATGCTCCACGAAAGCAGTTTATTCAAGTAACTTGTCCTTTTCAAACAATTTAGCCGTGCTCCTCTTAATATTACTTTCACCTTTATTTATTTCCAAGAGTTTTTGAGATGGGGGCAATATATGTTAATGCTTGGGGATCTCTCTATGTTAACATCTGATTTTATGTCTGAGAAAGCTGATGTCAAAGAGAATTCAATTTAGGTCTAGAATCTAGGGGTCTTGACTTCATAATAGCAGAAATTTAAGATTAGAAATATATTTAATGCAAATGGGCTCAGTGAAATTCTAATTCTGAGGTGTTTCTGAAGTGCGGGAATCTTTCTGGAAATTTTTTGCCATGAAGTATGGTCACTAAATGGGGGAAATTAGGGTTTCTTGGGGTAAGCTACTTCTTGTAGCACATAGTAGTTTGGTTTAATCACTCTCAGCTTGCTTCAGAAGAAAGTTAGCATTGTTGGGTTTAGTTCTACCTGGGGAGTCACCTCATATAACCATTAGAAAGAATGGTTGTCTTGAAAGAGTGTCTATTAATTTTTCTCGTTTGGGGCTGTTGATCATACAGGATTCCAAATTTTTTCAGCTGGTGTTGCAATTATCCATTATAATATGAACATTACTTCCAAAGAAAGACAAATTTCCTAAGATCTGAAACCACACTTTGAAAAATATGATGATAGTGGCCTTATGAGTGGGATTTCACAGTCTGGTCATCTGGGAATCACCAGTATTTGTGGGGTGATGTGCAGAAAGAAAACTCGTTGCACTTGCTTTCCATTAGTTTGGGTATGAGGACACATCAGTTCCAGTATTTTTCAGCATTGTGTAAATACTTCCTCTCTTACATATATAAAAATTGATACATCAGATATAATGTCCTGGTCCTGCTCTTAAAATTAAAATAATGAACATAGACTAAAATTGACAAACAATTGGGATGTGGAACAGAAATACTCCCTCAAATACTACCCCTTTGCAATCACACCGCCTCATTCTTAACCCTTGATCTGTTCTTTTTTTGCTTGAGAAAGTCATACAAATGGAATCCTTCAGTCTATAATCTTTCACTTAACATAATGTTTCACAAATTTATCTGAATTATTGCATGTATCTGTAGTTCATTCCTTTTTATGGCTAAATAATATTCATTATACAGATATACATCATTTCGTTTATCCACTTAGCTATTGAAGAACATTTGGTTGTTTTTTATTTTGGATAAGTATGAGTAGAGCTACTGTAAACATTCAGATCCATGGCTTTTAAATTTTTATTGCACTCACTAAGAATTCAAAACAGTGTTGCATTTGAGTGTACATTCTGCCTTATTCCTGATATTAGGGGGGCTGGTATCCAGTTATTCACCATTAAGTATCATGTTTGCTGTAGGTTTTTCATAGATGGCCTTTATCAAGTTGAGGAAATTCCCATCTAGTCCTGAGAACTTTGATCAGAGTTGGAGAATGATGTTTGTCAAGTACTTTTCCTGCTTCAATTTATGTATTACCACATGGTTTTCTTCTTTGGTAGTTAATATGGTAGATATGTGGATTGATTTTCAAATATAAAATCAGCTTTGCATACCCTGGGTAAGCCTGACTTGATCATGGTATGTTTTTCATGTTATATTTTCTTGGATTTGACTTAATCATATTTTGTTGAGGACTTTGGCATTTGTGATCACCTAGGATAGTAGTCTGTAATTTTCTTGTACTGTTTTTGTTGGATTTTGCTTTCACAGTTATACTAGCTCCATGAAATGGATTGGAAACTAGCATTCCCTTCTCTCACTTTTATTTTTCTTAGTTGTATAATAATGACATTTAGTGAACAGTTTGCATGGTTGAGACTGTTCTAAGTGTTTTACTTGTTTTAACTCCTTTTATCCTCACAACACCAATGGGATAGGTACCGTTTTTATCTTTATTTTACACGCAAAAAAAAAAAAAAAAAAAGACAGTGCCTCCCTGGTGGCGCAGCAGTTAAGCGCTGTGCTCCAAGATAGACACCTGGCCGGGGAGATTCCCACATGGCACAGCAGACCTCTCCTGCCTTGCCCGCTGCTCCCCTCAGCAGTGTATTTCGGTCGATCTGCCTGTTCTGCTCCCCACTCTGCCTCTGGTAACCCTCTCGCCGCCCCACGTCTCTGGCCTGTACCCTAGCTTGTATGCATAAATTAATAAATCTTTAAAAAAAAAGACAAAGATTTTAGGTAATTTTCAGGTCACAGAATTTCTAGTTGGTCAAGTAGGGCTTGAACTAGGGCTGTCTTTTTGATTGGATCATACTTCTATTTCATCATAGCTTCTATTTGGGAAATTTAGATAATTTTCATGTCCTTTCTGTGATAAATGTTCTCGTACTGAAATCTGTGAGAATTGCTGATATTTTCTTAACTTAGATTCCTAGAAATACAATGGCAGTGTCAAAGTGCATGCCATTGTAAGCATACTGCTATACAACTCTCTAGGAATGTGAATAAATTTAAAAAATTGCAGTGTTTGAGAGAGTGCAACTCAGTGTTCTCTGCCAGGATTAAACTTCATGATTATTTTACATATTTTAAATTCATGTTGATTGCAGAGAGATGGTGCTTTAATCTGTCTTCTTTGCTAGTGGAGCTGAATAATTTTACAAATGTTTATTGGTCACTTCTATTTCTTGTGAGAAATATGATTTTCTCCATCTTAAAATGCGCTAAATGTTTATCTTAATGATTCGTAATATTGTCTGTGTAAATCTTCTATCTTATTTTAAAAATTTTACCCATATTTTGGTATACATACATACATAATTTTTCATCTAGTCAAAACTTTATATCTTTCCTCTCTTGGATTTTTTAGTTGGTTTATTCTTTTTTTTATTGTTATTTATGTATTTTACATTTTGTATTCCCCTTGGGCAGCCCACCACCAATTCACCCGTGATCCATCTCCATGGTCCCCTGTATTCTCCTCTCTTCCATTTTGTGCCCTTATCCTCCC